>JBAWJQ010002949.1:0-264962 GCA_037783105.1 Bactrocera zonata
AAAAATATAGGTTTCTTTTCTTGTGATAAAACTCCTCCTATGGCGAAATTGCTCGCATCTGTAGTTAAATCAAAAGGTTTTGAGAAATCTGGTTGAAATAGTTCAACTTGTTTTTTTAATCTTGTTTTAATTATTTGTATAGCTTTTATAGCTTCTTTATATAATTTAATTTCTTTCTTTGCTGAAATGTTTTAACTTGTTATACCATTTTCTCCTTGTAGGTGTATGGCTAGTGGTTTTGTTATTTTGGTATATCCTTGTATAAATTTCCTATAATATCCCGCCTTACCTTAAAATGATCTTAATTCATTCAGGGTTTGAAGTATCTGATACTTGTCTAATGTTTCTACTTTCTTTGGATCTATCGTTATCCTATTATGTGCTATTATATGTCTTAAATATTCGACTTGACTTTTAAAGAAGTGTGATTTTTCATCAGAGATTTTCATATTTGCTTTATGTAATGCGTTTACTATTATTTGGATATGTTTAATATGTTCTTCACGTGTCCAGGAATAAATTAACACGTCGTCGATATATACAAACGCAAATTTGTTTATAGATTCTCGTGGAATATCACCAACAAATCTTTGATATATCGAGGGTGTATTGCTTAATCCGAAGGGCAGTCGTATGAATTCATTTTTGCTCCATTTATGGAAAATGCTGTTTTTTCCCTTTATTCTATTTTTATCATAATTTGGTGAAATCTTGCTTCTAGATCTACCGTGGAAAAATATTTAACTTTAATTAACGCTTGTGTTATCGTATTTATATACGGAATAGGATATCTACATATCTGCTATAGTTTTTCAATTTAATTTTTGAAAATCTATCCATTTTCCATTTTCATCTATACCCTTTTTTGGTACTGTCCAAACTGGTGAGCTATAAGGATTTCCACTAGGTTGTATTATATTATTATTTAATAATGTTTTTTTTTCTGAATTTACGAAATCGTTATCTGCGTACGGGTATTGGTATTGTTTCGTCCAAACAAGTTCGTTACTTTCTGTCCTAATGGTTGCTTGTATCGTTGTGGTAAATGGTAAGATTTCTGTTTTATTTTTTCTCCTAATTATTTCTCTAATTTCCTCTTTATAATCTTTATTATAATTTGTGTAATTTATTTTTTGATATCCATCCATTGGTTTTATCCATACAGGATCTATTGATATACTCTTACCTATTCTGAATTTTTTTGATATGTAGTTGTTTGTAGCGCCTGAGTCGATTATGATATTTGCTGCTTGTTGTGTTGGATCATCTTTGAGTGTGAGGCAAGGTAGTCCATCCTTGAGCCTAAAAAAGGACACGATTTATCGTCAGCTTCTTTGATGTGTCTGAAGGTTTGTTCTGGCTGAGGTTCAGGTAGTTGGTGTCTTTTGATCCTTTGTATCTTTTGCGGAATGATTTTTCTGTTAGAGTGATTTCGTTTATACCCACTGTTTCTTCGAGATTCGTCAACATCCATGCTTTCTTGTGGAGGTTGGTATGCATTAAATATTCTTTGAGGTTGTGCATAATTTTAATTGTTCCTCATTTGTTGCCTTGGTTGAAATTGATTTTGCCCAAATGTGTTATTATGATGATTAGGTTGAGTATATTTAATTATTACTTTGCCTTTGTGGAGGATTAAAATTAAAAGGGTTTGTCTTTTGTAGTCTTATTCTATGTTGATTAGTTGGTCTTTGCCAAAAGTTTTTTAAATTTTGTTTTTGGATTTCGATAGGTCTCTTAGTCTTAAACTTTTATTTTCACTAGTTTGTTATAATCGTATTTCGGCTGTTGCCAAATTTTTATTTCTTAATCCTTCAATAAATTGTTGAATATATTTGTTATTTTATTTTTTATTTATTTATTTACAAGAGTAATAATTATAAATAATTATTACACTTTACAACTAAAGCACTAGCTGCCAAGGCCTTCGGCTTTTGTTATTTATTTCTGTTTTTAGAAGGTCGGCTGTATTTTTAATCAGCTTCCTGTGCAGTGTCAGTGTGTATTGGAAATAAGTGTCCAAGTCTTCTGTTGGTTGTTGTGCCAAGTTCTTCATGTGTTTTTGTATTTCATATAGTGCGTTTTGGTCGTGATATAGTGCGTCCAAAGCTTCCATGATACTGTAGAAGTTGAGAGGTGTGTTGTTGCATGCAAGTAACATATCTGCATGCCCCGTGATTCTTCTTCTGAAGGTTGTAAGGATATTGTAGAATTGAGGTTTGTTCTGGAATACTTGGAGTGGTTCCATGACTTTCATAACATGTGACTTCCATATCGTATATTTTTCTTTGTTTCCTCGGAAAGTAGGTAATTCTTTTATAACTTCGATTTGTACATGTAATATTCTGGCACCGTGGCTTTTTGGTATGTTGTTGGAGTGGAAGTTTCGCGATTATTAGGATTTGTAGTTTGGAACATCCGTAATAGTAACTCCTTGTCCTTTCTTCGTCGAATTTTGAAAACTTATTCTGAATGTAGGACATTATGTAGTTTTTGGGAGTGGTTTGGATTGTAGCCGAAGGATTTATGTCCTCGTTTGGCATTGTCCGTTTGGCTCCTTGACTCATTTTCTGAGTCTTTGTCTTCGTCAAGGAAGATTTAAAGTTTTTGGCTTTCTTTACTAAGGATTTCAGCTTAAGGATTTAGATGTCCTTCTTTATGCACTTCGAAGATTTTTAAGGATGCCAATGTCCTGTTGTGCGATCTCCTCCCTCCCAGCGAAGAGCGGTTAAGCCCCCAGTTAATTCATATACATAAGTACTTATGAATAGGTTAAAAAAATATATGTTTTCTTTTGCAGGATATGCTCTTTATTCTAGAAATTCACATACTTATTTACCATGTTTTCGTATTATGCTATGGGTTATATATTACTCGTTAAGCTGACAACATATTCATGTTTTGTGGCTTAGGTCTAAAGTCTAATTTGATTATTTGTTGTAAAAAAGTGTTTATCATGCGGCCTATGCATCATCATCACCAAGAGCTTTCTCAACTCAATCGCTGACCGACATAACAAAGCGTCCATCGTGTCGTCGAAGTGGTCGCCGTTTTCGAGCAACAACACCGTATCGCATGCTTCTCGCTTGGGATTCTAGTCAGCAGCAACCGTACACAATAATATTCAAAGTGGGTTATGTGTACGGTATAAATTCTACTCAGACCATCAGTGGATTTCATACCAGCGCCACCCGTCGCCGTAAATACTTAGCAAATTTATTTTATTAAATAACAAAAACTATAAATATTGTTGCTTAATATAAAAGGAAATTATTTATTAATGATATATATTTATTAATAGGTGATTTAAATGCCATAGTGGGCAATATTTCGCCCATAAAAATATCATTTACTGATATTCAGATATTCTTTTAGTAGTCAGTTCTAATAATAAAATGCAGCCCTGTTTTTAGATTTCTCGGTGGTGAGTTTTCTTCTGAATGTATTTGTTTACATTTGATCGACAGAAAACATAAAACGTGCTGATTTCCTAAGCTAATCTTGTTTTCTATCTTAAAATTCGCTTATTTCATTTAATTAAATCATTTGTAAAATTGTATTCATATATCTAAATGCGAATTTCACCTAATTTTTTTTTGTAACGGCTAATCAATTTGTATATGTCAAAGGAAAGTTTACCGCCCAGGATTGTATCTTTTTGCATACAAAATTTAAGAAATTCTTGAAGCGTGTTTAACTCTTGTTAAAAAAAAAGAACTTACATAACAAGTAACGTCTCAGTAAAATTTAAGAAACATGCAAAGTAATTCAAAATAATCACTTAAATAACGCAAACACTTAAATTACATAATATCTATTAAAGTGCTGCTCATCAAACTTTAAAATTTGTATGTAGCTTAAATGCTGCTCACAACACCCTAATTACCATGAAAGTAGCAAAAAAAAGTGTTACACAACACTCTAAGATTTTCCAGAGTTGAGTATATGTATGTAAACAAAGCAAAGGTTTTTTACTGTATATACTGAGGACGTATGCGCCCTGCATGTGACATTTCCATTCTTTTCGTGACCCATTACATTGTCCGAGAAAACTCATATTCCTGGAACTGACTGAAAAAGGCAGTTTTGCAACTCGGTCTGGCACGTTTGCCTCTGTAAAAAACACGCGCTCGCCGCTTGTGAGGTTCACAGGAAGATAGGTCACTATTGGGTGCCTTTCGTGTAATATCTAGGTCGCTGGTTCATTGATACTTACATATTGGTCCGCCCGAAACATCTGGACCTCATCCTTTGAGTCTGTTTGATTTGTATGATCAAACATTGAACTCAAAAAAGATTGTTTAAGTTCAGCTTCCATTGTCTTTCATCATCTGAGAATTTCTGCAATAAAACAGTGCCGCAGCCATTTATGGATGCGTCTGTGTGTAGTTGCGTTACATAAGCCTGATTGTATATACTTAATACTGGTTTTTGAATTAAAAAGATTTTTAAAGTATTAAATTATTTTATTAGTTCATCCTCCATATTAAATACAATATTTTGCTTCCTCAAATCATTCAGCGGCTGTGCAATTAATGCAAAGTTTCGTATGAACTTTCTAAAGTACCCGGCTAGGCCAAGGAAACTACATATCAAACTGTTTCAAAGTTTTTGGTAATAGGTACTTCTTAACTCCTTCTGTTTTCACACTTGATGAAGCAACTTCGTTATTTTTTATGACGTCACCTAAAAATTTCACTCGCTTTTGTAAAAATTGGAATTTCTTTTTGTTAATTTGAAGTCCATAATCTTGACACAAGTTTAGAACCTTTTCTAATCGATTTAGCGCTTTTTTTCGTCGGTTGCAGGAATTATAACGTCGTCGATGTAAGGGAGAGCAATTCCTTCTTTTGAAAAATCTCGAAATGTAGCATTTACATAAGACCTCTAAAAAACGCTAGGAGAGTTTCATAATCCAAATGGAACCTTAAGAAATTGATACTGACCGTTATATGTAAGAAGTGATGTATATTTGCGACTTGCATCAGACACGTCAACGTGGAAGAACCCGTCTGTCCTTAATGATTACTTTGTTTAATAATACCCAACGATTACCCTCGTCCCGCCCAACCGTCGCGAGGGGCGCAATCCGCAAACGAGCGGAATTAGCCGAGTCATAAAAGGCAAGAGAGTTTTAAGCGTTGCGATCTTAATCTGCTCAGCTACAGAAACACAAATTTCAGCAGCCAAAATTAATAATTAGATTAAAGTAAGTCTACCTTTTTTTTAAATGTTACTTGTTAAGAGTAGATAAAATAATTTGTTTAATGGCAAAGAGTGAGTCTGTTAGATCAAATGTGCTGGAATGAGAATACGAGGTATGACAATTAAGTAATGAGACTGATTCTATAAAAACCGTATATTTGAAAATACTGCAACTCTGCCATCCCCTTCAAAGTAGTCCCCTTGCGCAGCTATACAGCGATTCCAGCGCGTTTTCCATGCTTCGTAACATTTCCGGAACGCTTCAACTGGGATTTCCGCGAGTACCCTCATCACAGCCGCCTGGATGTCCGTAATCGACTCAAAGTGGGTTCTTTTGACCACCGACTTCGTTTTAAGAAACAACAAAGTCACATGTCGAGCGAATAAGGCGGCTGTTGCAACACGGCGACTCCTTTAGAGGCCAAATACTGGGACACGCTGCGGGCGGTGTGGCACGGCGCGTTGTCGTGATGAAGGATCCAGTTACGAGCGATGTCTGGGCGCACCCTGTTGACTCGTTTTCGTAATCTTTTGAGCACTTGGCAATAGTAGACTTGATACACAGTTTTCCTCTGTGGAACGAATTCTTTGTGAACAATTCCACGGCTATCAAAAAAGGCACTAATCATCGTTTTCACCTTCGACTTGCTCATGCGAGTTCTTTTCGGGCAGGGAGCGCGCGGAGACTACCACTGTGAGCTTTGGCGTTTGGTTTTCGGGTCGTATTGGAATATCACCATACACTCTTACAATTTTAGCGAATATTTCCGAAGCTATTTCGCCCAATCTGGCGCAATATTTTATCGCGACGCGTTGCTCTTCATTTCGTTTTTCCATTTTCGTGACGAGCACTACAAACACACGTCTTCTCAACTTGACGCCGCAGACGAACTAAACAAGGTAGAGCGATTGTAAATATATCAATGGAGAGGGGAGGAAGAAGAGAAAGGGAATTTCAAGTTAACAGTTTACCACAAGCGCGGCAATAAAAACAGTCTCATTACTTAATTGTCAAACCTCGTATACGGCGGAATGACTAACCCATACATGAGTTTTACAAGAATATAATATTTCTTCAAGCATCTTTCTACGACTATCGAGTGTAGAGAGATTTATAAGTTTTAAACAGTTAGTGTAAGGGGGGAGATTTAAACTGGAATCCCAATGCTAATGATTTATGGCGAAAAGTAAAAATTGGTTTTGAATGGACTGTAATTTCTCCGAATGGACTTGGTAACTAGGGTTCCAAGCCACAGAAGTATACTCTAATATAGGCCTCACCAAAGATGCAAAAATAAATTTTGTGTTAAGCGGATCTTTAAATTCCTTAGATTAACGTTAAACAAAACTAAAAGCGCCTTTCGCTTTAAAAACCGTGGAAGATGCGTGAAGATTAAAATAGAGTTTGGGGTCCATAGTTTCTCAGATCAACAAAACTGCATACTTGCTCCAACCTAAAGTTTTGTATTGTGTACGAAGTAGGGTCTACAGATCTACATGAAAAGCACATTGTTTTACATTTTTTAAGGTTCAATGGCATGTCATTTCTAACATACCATGAAACTAGGTTGCTTAAGTCTGTTTGCAACTGACATCTTTCGCTTATTGAAGTAAATGATTTAAAAATACATCGTCAGCGTATAATAAAACTCTAAAGTACTTAACAACAGATGATATGTCATTAATAAATAACAAGAACAGAATTGGACCAAGATGGGTACCTTGAGGAGCGTTTGAATTCTATTACTAAGATGAAAAGAAACCTATTTTAGAAATATTGGTTGAAAACCAAGAAGATCAAGTTTATTCAAAAGAATTAAATGATTTACTTTATCAAAAGCTGTGTACGGAACCTCAGTATTCTTATTCTCCCTAAAGCCCGTTGATACATGTTATACAAATTCAAGCAAATTAGTTATTGTAGATTTCCCTTTACAAAAACCGTGCTGAGAACAAGAAATTAGTGGAGAGATCCGGAAGGTAATGTCGTCTGTTATAATTGCTTCAAAAAGTTTAGGTATTGCTGACAACTTTGCTATTCTCCTATAGTTTTCAGTAGATGACCTAAATCCACTCTTATGTAAAGGGTATAGGATTGTAAAAGGTATAAATGACTTTTAACTGATATACACATAGTAAGACGTCCGCTTCGGAAATGGTGGGTGCATTAATGACAGAAATCGGACATAACTTCTGCTGATGCGGAACATTTTTTGGAGATTTTGGGGAGTAATCGGACTTAAAGAATTCAGCGAATATATTAGAAATGGCGTGATTGTCACTAGACATACTAGACTTGTATTTCATAGCGGACGGAAAATTAGAAATTCTGCGCTTGGAGTTGACGAAACCATAGAATAATTTTGGATTACGTATAATATTATTTTTGACTTTATTTATATAATTATTATAACATATTTTGTTAAGTTCAGCAAATTGTCGACGTAATTTAGAATATTTTGAATAGTCAGCAACTAAACCAGTTTTTTTAAAAAGTTTAAAAGCACGAGATTTTCTATTTTTTAATTTACATAATTCTTTCGAAAACCATAAATTAGAACTTATTTTTTGAGTAACAATTAACTTCACTTTTCAAATAAATTTAAAATAGTTTCATTGAAATGGGAAGCACTAAATTCAGTATTGCCACTGTAATCTGGCCAAGTTACTTTAGAAAGTTCGTAATTAATGTTCTTAAAACTAGCTTTCGCAAAGTTGAACCGAGAACAAAGGTCTTGTGTATTATTATGAGCAAAGTTTGCTTTGATTTCGATACTAATTTCCAAAGCAGGATGATACGAGTCCTCTGGCAGAACCAAATGATCACATCGGACAACAGAGAACATTGAAACATTATCAACGTAAGCCAGATCTAAGAACTTATCAAACTTGTTTGAAATTAAACTAATTTGGTTAAGACCCAACTCCGACATTTCATCTAAGAACTCGTTAAAACATAGGCGAGTACTAACAAGAATGATGTAATCATCAACAGATTTCCAGGATACACACGGTAATGCGTCAATAATCTATTGACAGCCTGGATGTGCCATGGCGTTTTTTTACCAATACTACTGGCCTGCAGAATTCAGACTGAAGTTTCAACAATTTTGTCTTCAAGCCATTGTTCAATTTGTGTATCAATTATCTGCCTTTCACTAATAGGAAGTCTTATAGGTGCAGGAAAAATTGGCGTATCATCTTTTAACACTGTTGTCATTTTTACATTTGTTGTTTTAGTTTTAATAGGCGTATATAGTTCAATTAAATCAAAAACTTTTCTTCACATTTATCAATTTTCATCAGCGCATGTTCTTCAAATATATCACATGTATTTAATTTTTGTACAAAAATGCCACTTGAATTAATTCGCACCTCATCTTGAGAGTATAATTTTTCACCTATAATAACTACTCTTTTTTCAAAATCGGTTTCACTTTGTTCTCATTTGATTTTTGTCCAAAACCCACTAAATAATAGTTTGATTCTATAACTTCTATAAGACTTCTTTTCTGCTACTTCTTTCATCATTGTTTGATTTGTATCATCAAACATTGACCTTAAAAAATAATATTTAAGTTCTTACCTGGTGGGGGAAAACTAAAAATCTTTGTTTGAGTGAGAATATATTCATTCTAATTTTTATTTGGTATTTTCATTACTTATATACTATTTTAGAAAACTATATTAAATAAATAAATATATAATATGTGTGTATGTTTGTATGTATTGCAGCATATTGTTTATGTTGCTTGATATGGGCTTATTTTCAAGTGAACAATTTAATACACGTGTGTGTGTTTAATGTTATCTCATCTGTAAATTTATGGCTTGTGTCCCCATGCATTTTTATTGTTATTGGATGCGCATTGCACGTAAATGGATATGGCTCTTTATGTACATATGTAAGTTATTTTAATTGACTTCGCATCACTTCACTTTAGCGGTAACGACGGTTTTGTCGACTACCCGAGTTACTTTTAATTGATTTCCTAAGTTATCTTTAATTAACTCCCTATAACTTCACTTCAGCGGTAGCGACGGTGTTATCGACTACCCAAGTTATTTTAATTGAGTTAACACTTTGAGTCTCTTTCAAAAACTGTTTATATAATAATCAGTAAGCTTACTGCTAACCTACTGTTCTTACCGTCGCTGCTGCCGTTGGCGTCGACCTCTAATTTCTTCCATAAGCATTCCCACGCTCATGTGCCATGCTCATGCATCGAGCTGATCATCCAATTACAACAGCTGACCAAACATTTAATTTGATCGCGCATGAAGTAAACGATCCAGACTGCAGGCATTACAATTTTGGCAGCATGGGAACTTCATTACGTTAACTATTGTTTACTTGTATGTATGTATGTTTAAAAATATATAATATATTTATTTTTAATAGTATTTCGGCTTTGCTGATAAGTAAGCATGTTCAATGATATTTGAACATTGCCGAGAGAAAGAAATGATTATTTAAAAAAATTAGTGGACTGTATATGTATATGTATGAATATGATACTTAAACTTAACTTTCTTAAATTAAGTCCTCCTTTAGTGTTTGTAATATGGACGCTTCCATTCCTCGACTTTTGTGCTCAATTTGCTGCAGTCGTTGGTCTGCATTTACTTCGTCTATCACCAATCTTACGTTGAGGAAAGGACCTCTTTGTTTGTAGTTGCAGAATCATTCGAATCATCTTCCGCTTGGTTCTGCATTTTAGCAGTTTCGGTAACTATAACTGTTGGCTGTTTTCCATAATTTACGAAATCTTTTCCTTTTTTGGTAAGATTAGGATTTGGCTCAACTAAAATAACTTTGCGCTTTTTGGGCAATTGTGTTAGTTTGTACAAAACTTGAACTTCTTCTTCCTTCTAATATGCTTCAGAATCATCTTCCAAAATGTGGTCGATTACTTCAGCTTCGTCCTTATCTTCAAACGATTTAACCTGGACTTCACTTTCTCACATTCTCCAAAATGTGAGCCTGCCGGAGGAGATAAAAGACAAGGTACCAATTCAGTTGGTTTTTCCTCAGTTTTTGAAGGTTTATGAAGTTCTTCAATTGATTCTTCTCCAACTTCATTTTCTCTTTTGTCTTCCTCTATTTCATCTGCTGTTTCTTCTTCAGCAGAAGAAAAATATATACTAGATAGATAAAAGATTAGCACTTTTGCAAATTTTTTTTAAATCCAAGTCAAATTGGTAAAAAAATTCTGGTTATTCTTCTATAGTAAAATCTTCTAACAGCACATCACGCTGAAGAGAACTATAAGTTATTTCGTGCTCACCTTCTTGTAATCTCGCTTTACAAAGTTTAAGATTCTCAAAATACTCAGCCGTTATTTCAAAGAATATTTTTTTAATTTCAAGAGAAATTTCAGTAAAGTACTTTGTGTGAAAATTGTGCATTTAATGAAAAATAAATTTCCAAAGTTTAATGTTATCACTTTTTGTTGTAAAAGTGTTGGACGTGTGCAACACCGTTTCTGATAAATCCGCTTAAGCATCAAGAATTTCGTTACTGTTTATACCCATGATTTTTTCTTCGACACTTTTCATATTTGTGTAACTGCTGGTATTCTCCAAAGAAATCGTTGGAGGTATATTGGTTTAGTCGCTTGGTTGACCTTGCTGTGCCTCGACCCACAACCGCTGAATATTTCTTGGATGGAAGTTAGATCACTGTGTTTAGTCTCTGCTAAAACGGCTTATGTTATGGGTTTAACATGCGGGAATATACACCCGTTTTACAACTACTATTTTTATGTTGTTTGTATGCGGGAATATACACCCGGCTTACTATTATTTTAAAATTTGCTGGGAAACAATATCTGGTTTACCCATCAAGTAAATGGGTATGCGGCAGTACCCGGTTTTGTCGCTCAATAGAGTGCATAAAACCCTGATCTGAGTGTTGTCCGAGCACCTGATCTTTAGTACACAGTTTCTGTATTTATTCTCATTTAACCAAAATTAAATTCGGGGAAAATATAAAAAAGTTCAAGTTGTTCAAAATTGAGTGAAAATAATGAAGAAATTCGCGTATATTTTGAAATTTGTGCATAAAAAAGGGAGAATGCCACGCAAGCCACCAATGAAATTTGTAAAGTTTACGAAAACGATGTTCGTGTAACACAACAATGAAAGAAATTTCGATTTGCACTGATGGAATAATGTCTCTAGACCGGTAGCAAGTAAACATATAATTAGAAAACTCGGAAATAAAACATTAACAATGGTGTTACTAAGCGTAGTGGCCGTATAGGTTAGTACCATTGAAGACAGTAGCAAACCGCGCATTTAGCAACCAATAATCATAAGAATTGCAGTCAACTTAAAGCGGAATATGGTTCAGATATGACTAAACAACGTGTGCATCAAATAATAGGTTGTCAAAAAAGTCTTGCGGTATTTCGCTAGTTGAAAGCGCGTAGTTCTAGTTTTATTCGTCGCATCGGGTCATGCTATACCTTTTTTTAAAGCTCATTTCACGCGCTAACACGTGTTTGATTGATTGTCATTTCTTTTAAGTCGTTCGTGAGTTATAGCGTCGCAAACATGGAGCAAAATAAAGAGAAAATACGGCATATTTCACAGTACTACTACTACGATAAAGGCAAAAATACATCTCAAGCTGCCTATAAAATTTGTGCAGTTTATGGACCCGATACAGTTTCCATTTCCACCGCACAACGATAGTTTCAACGTTTTCGTTCTGGTGTAGAAGTGGTCGAAGGTGCGCCACGCTCCGGGAGGCCTGTCGTCGAAAATTGCGATAAAAACGCTGAATTGGCATATTAGTCATCAAACCGTTATAAACCATTTGAAGAAGCTTGGAGTCACTAAGAAGCTCGATATGTGGGTACCATACGAATTGATTCAATAAAAATACCGCAAGACTTTTTTGACAACCCAATATACGACGTATTCGTCCGACAACACAGATTCATTTTTATCGATTTTCCCATGGAATAAGATATCTTCTCGTATTAAAACATAGCCTGGTGTCAGCTAACTCCATACACAAATTTGTGAGGACCCTTATTGAAACTGAGATAAAACCTTTCTCTGTTAATTAGCAAAATTTACTAAACTTATAATATTGAATATATAGTTGTTTAGTTTAATGCCGAATATATCTGAAACTATTTATACAGTACATAGTAATCAGAGGGTGACTTATTTATTTAACAATTGCTTCAAAATATGTTATCAGGTATACCTTAGCAATGTTAAAGCTTAATGCAACAACCCAGTCCTAATATACTCATTATATGATTTCCGATTTCCCGCTGAATTTAAACCGTTGAGCAAAATATTATTTATTAATGAAATGAATGACAAGGTTTCTTAAAAATTGTAAGATTATATTAACAGCTTAGCTCTGAATATGAATGGAGTTTGGCTAGACCTTGATCTGAACTTTAAATACCAAACATTATGAGTCCTGAAAATTAAGCTTCTTCGATTGTTTTTAGGTCAGATATATCTTATCTGAACATGGTTTTAATATAGTTTGGGAAGAAAAGTATAGTTATAAAATTAATTTAGTCTATAGTCTATAATTAAAGAATATAAGTTAATAAGATTAAAATGTGATTGTAAAGCAATTGGTATCGTCAACAATAAATGTTGAATTGTTTCGCAACATTTTTTAATAAGTAATTTTGATAACATTGGAAGGTATTTAGCAAGATTTAGTCTGCAATAGTTTATGTTGTTCTGTTACACCCTAACTTAGCCCTTCTTTACTTGTTTATATAATGAAAAATTGAGTCAAACCATATCAAGTGGTCTAAGGACATCTCACAAAATCACCGATTTTGAAAATTAGCAGTTTATTATGAGGCGGTTTTATTTTTGAGCCTTGGTGGTGCGTTATTATTTTATTGGACAGCCTTTGGATTTTTTTATGGTACTCAATCTCGATGACATGAACTTTACCAGTTTTTGGGTCCCTGAAGATGGAACCTTGCCCCATTCTTCGATTAAAGCATTTTTCAAAGGTTATTTGGTGCCTTCTGATTTTTCTCTCTAAATAATCTCACAAATATTTGATAGGGTTCACATCAGGAGATTTAGCCGGTGTTTTTAATTATTTGGGTGTCTTGTAAAGTAGCCATTTCTTCACAATGTGAGCGGTGTGTTTTGGATCATTGTCGTTTTGGAAGCCCGCTTTTTCGTTTGAATTCAATATTAATATATTAAGGTATATATTGTTCATTGTATGCTCAAGGAATACGAGATTCCCTACACCATTTGCTGCCATACACCCCCTTACCATGAGCGACCCAGCACCAAGTTCTACCGTGGCAGCCATATATCGTGGATCCAGCTCTGTATTCACTTTTTTCCACAATTTTTCATGTCCATCTGAGCCAAAAATAATATACTTAGTTTCGTTTGAGAAAATAACAGAACTACAGACTTTACTTTCGTACTTTCACAAAGTTCAATCTCTTTTGTCTGTTAATGTTGCTTATGAATGGCTTTTTATACTATGTTCAGACCGACACTTAATCACACGATTTCGGCTGTTGAATGGATTATCCCACTAATCTTAAAAATTTATCAAGATTTCGCCATACAAAAATGACAGTTTCATTTCATTGAAATGATTTGAAACTGATCCATGGTAAACTGGTGCGACTCTAATTTTGCGCAATCTACTTGTCAGCACTGGAAATCTGTTATATTATCACAGCTGATTTAGACACTACAAAGGGAAAAAAATTTAAACAAACAAATTTTTTTTAAAGCAATGAATCTAATTTCACCTGAAAATCGACTTAACAAATGAAAGAATGCATCCATTATTTCTATTATATGGAAAATATTTGAAAAAAGACTGCTTTTATTTCAAAATACTATATGACAATCTTTTCTTTTGATAAATATTAAGCGATGTGACTTCATGAATGACAATAACAGCTGATTTTTGATCTTTCTGACGGCAGTGAGAACACTTTTGGGTTATGAAATGCTTAAATGTAATCTAATCTTTTAAGTTTTCGGTCTGAACATAGTATTACGGACATTACGACTACGGTAACTACCATCATACAGCACTCGACGAATAGTTTGGGAATCACAGGTTTTACTAGTCCCATTTTGAAGCACTTTTCTTCGGTTTAGCCTGTATCTTGTGTGTGATAAAATGCAACTCCTTGGGATCAAATATTTTTGGTCGTCCAGATCTTTTCTTATTTTTGGTATTCCCCTCTTTTTTGTATTGCAATTACCCATGAAATTTAATGAAAACTTCGGAAAATTATTATTTTATATAAAAACAACTACTTATTGGTAATGGTAAATTGCATACATATTTATGTGACGTGATTTTCTTCTTAATAACGGAATATGTCAATAATATCAGTCTGCCATAACCGTGAAGACAATAGTATGAGTAATTGTTTTTGTAAAATACATATTTTTTATTTCGCAAATAATTTGGCTTTTTCTACTATACTTGTACACTTATTTCTTTGATACACTATAAATTTTCCGTAAATTTTTTTGTTAAAATTATTGAAGGATGAAATTTGGAGCACGACAAAATTGTAAAATTGGTTTCTCATAAACTACTGAGACAAATCAATGAAATTTTGTGAAGTCAATGGAATGTGCAATAGTTTTTGCCAGTCCGCTAGTAGCGAATCCAAACAAACTGGATGGTTTACCCACCATTTCATTTCCCGACGTTGCGGCAGCGAAATTTTCTTGTTTGCAAATGGTTTCTTGAAGCAAGCTGTTAGAATATTTTTAAAATGACAGTCACATATCACACAGCAGATGTACAAAACATCGTTGTTGCCGTGGAAATACATTTCACTTGAATGAAAAATGTTTTGTCCAAAGCAATTTTTTTTTAACAAATGAATATGTTGATTTATTTGCTTCAAATTATCAATAGTTATTACAAATAATGGAAACTGTAGGCTTCATGTGTTGAAGTTCACGCAACTGAGAAAAGTTCTCTGATCGGCATTCACTGGAGAGTGGCCACAAACGATTATTCTACGTATGGCTCAACCAGCTCACGACTTCCGGCCTTTGACCAAGTATACTCTGGATAGCCAAAGAACATTCGTTTGAAGGCGAGTTAAAGAGAGAAGGCGAAACATCTCCTCCACAGGTTTGTGCGCTGGGTTTGGGACCTAACATGTAAAAAACACGCCCAATGAACTGTAAAAAATAGGCTAGGGTGAGAGAACCTGTGGTCTCGACGCCTTATATGAGCGCTTCGATCGCTTCTGTGAGAGCTGCTCTCGCCACGATGTAAAAATCGTGCTTGGTAACTATAATGCCATGGGAAAAGAAGGTATCTTTGGCACAAATTCAGCCTCCACGAGGAAACATCTCCGAATGGGTTGAGGCTGAGCGACTTCGCCGAGACCCGAAAATAGTTATCTGTTCTACCAACTAGATCGATCATGGTGTGATAGGCGGAAGACACGTCTCCAGTGTTTTAGACGTGCCTGCGCTCCGAAGTCCTAACATTGACTCGGACCACTACCTTGAAAAAAAAAAACGACTAGTGCGCTGTTGTTAACTCGGATATAACCACGTAAGCGGTTTCTACATATTGCAGTACAGAAGAAGAAGTGTTACAAATGATATACCAGAGCTATTTTATGAATCTGTATGTAAAAATTTCAGATGTTTGTGGCAATACTACGATGACAATTGCTGTCGACAAAATTGGAAATGGTTTTGATTTAGCAATAACCACACCTTTCGTGCTGTTGGCTTAATAGTTGTGCCTATAAGAATGTGTGTATTTGAATATTTGACATATGCAGCCTATCGCCTGCCGTCGGCTAAATGTTTAGTAGATGAGTTGTCCGTTTGTTTATGCTGTGACAATTGCTACAAAAACATATGCACTATACCATGATGTATATAGTAATTATTTTGGAATGAGAAAAAGAAGCATAGAGCAGCATGTAAATTGTAAACTAAAACGTAAAAACGCTTGTTAATTGCTTATATAATTTTAATTGATTACTTTTGGATATTCTTTATTTGAATTTGCCAGAGTCAGGGATGTTCTGCAAATCACTTTCAGGCAATATTTTCACATTTCCCCCTTTTAGAATCATTTGGAATGTTCTGTTCATCATTCCGTTCGTGGGTTTTCGATTATCAACAAATCGTTTTGTCGACCTGTTTTGGAATTCGGAATCGTTGCAATTTTTTCGATTCAAATTCGGTAAAAGCAAAAGAACTACAAAAACTGATAGATAAAAAGAATGGTAATACAGTTGAGGAGAATGCCAATGCTACGACGAACAAATCCGTTGTGAACACAGGAGAAGTAAAATCCCTTCCACCCGTTTCTAAATTTACATTTGTGCAAATGGCTAAACAAGGTCATACAAATACAATTCAAAAAAGTAGTCTGTAATCCCAAATTTTGGATACATTAAATGAGCAAGAAAAACTATTTAAGTCCTTTAATTAGCGGCTCAACGCTCTTGAGTACCATATACAATTTATTGATGAACAGTAACTATTTGAGAATTATGATATGGAACGCTAATGGTCTTTCCAAAAGTAAAAATGAATTAGAAGTTATTCTACACGATAGAAATATTGATATACGTCTATTATCTGAAACGCATTTTACGAACCATTCATTTATAAAATTTAAAAATTATGAATTATATCACACACCACACCCGGCAAACTCAGCACGAGGACGGAGTGCTATAATTATCAAAAGCAATATTGAACACTGCGAGGAAGATCCGATTAAGACGGAAGAAATTCAAGCTACAACAAATCAGTTAAATTGCACAATCACCCATTATATCTTATTGCTCTGTATAGTCCACCTAGACATAACATAAAACTAGAAACGTATATGAATTTATTAAAAAAATATGACGGAAGGTATGTTATTGGTGGCGACCTTAACGCAAAACTCACTCATTGGAGATCTCGTTTAACTACAACCAAAGGTCGAGAATTTCTCAAAGCTATACAAGCAGTTGGAAGTAATTTTGTTTCTACAGGAAGGCCCACTTGTTGGCCTACAGATAGACAGAAATTTCCAGACTGTATTAAAGATTGCTCAGATTTAAGCTCTGACCATTCCCCTGTGATACTAACTCCGTATGAAAAGCCATTTATTTCGGCCGCCAAGCCAACGTTATGTAATAAACACACTAATTGGTATACATTTAAAAGTATAGAGAATAAAGTCGACCCAAAGCTTCAGCACATATCGACTGGTATTGAGTTGGACTATGAGGTTGAAGATTTAACAAAAATAATTCAAAACGGTGCGTGGAAGAGTACACCAAATACCCGCGTGAATCTAAGTGGTACCAAATACCCAAAACACATCTTAGAAAGTATCCATCAAAAGCGCAAGCTTCGGCGGAGATGGCAGCAAACTAGGTCCTCTGCTCTCAAAACTGAGCTTAATTAATGTACAGCGAAACTAAGAACACAAATTAAACAGTTTAAAAAGTATTCCTTCAAAACTTATCTGTCTAAACTCACAGCTGATAAGTCCACCGACTATTCACTCTGGAAAGCTGCAAGAAATATTAATAAGCAAATAAAACATGTAGCAACATTCAAACTAAACGAAACTGCATGGGCCAAAACGAATGAACAGAAAGCTGCCATATTTGCAAATCATTTGAGAAACACATTTACGAATAACGATGGGTATGAGATAAACTGTGAAAATAATTGTTTGGATCCGCACGTCAGTATTTCTCCAGTTACTATTAAAGAAATCAAAAATCTTATCGGGAATACAAGACTCAAAAAAGCACCTGGGTACGATTTAATAACTGGAGAAATATTACACAATTTACCAAAGAATTGTATAAAAAAAACTTGTAAACATTATAAACAGTGCTTTATGCCTAAAATACGTCCCATCGCTGCTTTGGAAAGTATCTGAAGTCATAATGATACCCAAGCCGGGCAATCCAGTACACACTGTTACATCATATATACCAATCTGAAATCTTTAAGAATGTACTCATAAAAAGGCTCAAACCAATAATCGCTTAGTTTGGCATACAGGTCTACTGCTCAAATTGAAATGCATGCTACCCAAACAATTTTGCGAAATAATTATTCATACCTAAAAGATAGATACTTCCGCATAAAACAAGAGGATGCACATTCTAACTTGCAACCGATAGAAGCGGGTGTTCCCCAGGGAAGCGTGTTGGGGCCAATGCTTTATTTGCTTTTTACCAGTGACCTCCACAGCTTTGTTAGCAGCTGGAGAGACAACTTCAGTATCTAGTCGACGAGTGCAAACAGCACTCAACGCAAAGTGGCGCATAAAATTAAACGACACCAAATCAATTCATGTCGACTTTACTTTGAAAAAGCCGGCATATTGTCCAATTTACGTAAATAACATTCCGATGCTAAGCTACGCTGGAAAGAGCATGTCAAAAAAAAAGGAGCGAGCTTGACATGAAACTTGGCAAACTTTATTACCTAGTTGGCAGGAAATCCACGCTATCAATTCAAAACAAACTGTTATTATAGCAGCAAATGTATTTCTTAACATTTAGCTTTTAAGTATCTCTCCTAATTAATTAGACAAGAATTGTTGTTAGTATTTTATTTTTATATACTATGTACAATGTAAAATAATAATAAAAAAAATGAAAAATTCGGTAAATCTAAAGATAGATATTTAAATCAACATTTTGTACAAATATCATTTTTTAAAATTTAAGTATATAATACAGTAAAACAAATATAAACAAAATATAAACTCGTATATGAATATTTCACTTTCACGGGAAAAAACAAAATTTCAAAATAAGAACTAATCCTAGTTGGAGTTATGGAAACCCATGCAGATTTAGCACACATTTCTTCGAAAGGCGATAGCGACTGTAGAGTAAAATTAGAATGGATCCACTGTGCCAGCAAAAAGTGATGCAATACCAGGAAGCAAAACGCTGTCGAGCCGTTGAATACAAAATACTTTGTTAGCAGAACAATATAATGCATGTAACTTCTATGTACTTTATTTATATATTGCGTTTTATAATAACAATTTTCTTGCAATGGATTCCCTTATATATCGACATATGTATATAGTATTATGTAAACTATTTTGTTTCTCATGCTTAGCTATTTCCTTGTCAATTAAATCATTTTTACCTATTTCCACGTCAATTGAATCGATTTCGAACCCATTTTGGGGTTTAATATATATTTAGCCCTCTGTGACTGACGTGATATAGTTCTAACAATTCTAATGACGTGGTAGACTACCAGACACCATTTCAAAATGTTTATATGTCGTATGTTTTCCAAATTCCGTTTTGTGAAACTAATAAAACCATTTTAATTTATTGTTTATAAGTTTAAGTTTATAAAAGTATTTTTTTGTCTAAAAAGTCTTGCGGTATTTTTATTGAATCAATTAGTGTGGCACCCATACATTGAGCTTCTTAGTGACTCCAAGCTTCTTCAAATGGTTTATAACGATTTGATGACTACTATGCCGGTCTCATTCGACCAATTCAGCGATTTTATGGCAATTTTCGACGACAGGCCTCCCGGAGCGTGGCGCAGCTCCGACCACCAGAACGAAAACGTTGAAACCATCGTTGTGCGGTAGAAATGGAAACTGTATCGGGTCCATAAACTTCAAAAATTTTATTGGCGGCTTGAGATGCATTTTTGCCTTTATCGTAGTAGTACTGTAAAATATGCCGTATTTTCTCTTTATTTTGCTCCATGCTATAACTCACGATCGACTTAAAAGAAACGACAGTCAATCAAACACGTGTTAGCGCGTGATATGAGCTTTCCAAAAGGTATAGCATGACCCGATGCGCCGAATAAAACTAGAACTAGCGAAAATACCGCAAGACTTTTTTGACAATCTAATATATATGTATAAACACTACAACTTTTCCTGGTAGGTTTCACAACTTGGCTTGGAGCACTGTAGGCAAATTGGCTTTAAGCAATCACAACAGCAATACCTTGTAACCCTTTTTTTGTTTTTGGGGACAAATTGAACACAATTTTCTTCCACTTGGTGGATTAGATTGAATAATTGGTGGAGGAGGAGGTGAGTATCATTCTTAGTTCTCGTGGAAACCTTTCATTGTACACCCGGAATTTCATATGGTCTAGTACTTATTCTCTTGCCAGATTAAGCATAAATGTTTTTCTTCTCATTTTTACATCACTGTCAGTACACATTTGATATAAGACAAAGGCATTAACACCAACCATATCTAGTACTCTTTGAAATACTACCATAGGCCATCGACGAGTTTTTCGACTGCATGAACACGTTTTATCAATTTCGTCAACTCCTCCTTTTGTATGGTTGTAATCTGGTATCATAACACGTTTTTTGTATCAGTATCTTTTTCCTGACAATGGTGAGAAAACGCAATCAGCAAAACAGCTTTATTTTTTTTCGGTGCGTATGATAATAGGGTAAATTCTTTCGTAAAACCATACATTGAACTCCCGACTTCTCTAGTTTTGCACGGTAAGATAGAAGATGGTATCTCAACTTAATTTTTTTAGAGTTTCTAAGTAACTCAATCCCTTTTTGAGCAGAGCTTCCATAAGTGGTATAGAGCTAAACCAATTGTCAGTTTTCGACAAGCTTCACAAGTCTTAACACAGACTGAGTTGAAACAGTCAATTTCCTTTCCTGTTCATGTAACCCTATGCCGTCAGAATTTTTACCATGATAAAAATAAGCATTGTAAATGTAGTATGTGTGAGCATCGACTAACAACATTATTTTAATGCCATACTTTGCTGGTTCCTGAGGCATGTAAATTATAAACTTGCAGCGATCTTTAAACGGCAGTAACATTTCAGCGATGTAAAGGTATGGTCCGGGTGTATATTAAAATTGACTGTTTAGGATAAATTTGTAGAAAAAATTTGAAATTGTTGCAAGTTGATCTTCTTTGAGACGCTCCGCTCTGGTAGTTGAATTGTCAAACCTAAGGCAGTTTACCAAAGAAGAAAAACGTAAATTTGGCATCCCACAACGAAATATTTCACGGCCACTGCCATCGGTTGCGAATATTGTGCGAAGATCTGCGTCATTACATTTAAAAACTGAAGTGTAGTACAGTAGGCCAATAAATGCTTTCATTTCCGTTACATATGTATCCATAAGTTCCACCTTTGTAGTATTACTAAATTTAGCTCGGTAGTTACAGAGTTTTTGATTACTATATTGTACTAAACATTCCAGCATGGATTCGTCAAAAATTTTGGACCAAAGCTGTAAATATCCTTCAAAGGTAGAAGTATGCAGACGACCTGGTAGTCTAACTATGTTATGGGATGCTGCTCTAGATGTTTTTGGTCGCTTTCTTACACTCTACGTTAATCCTTTCTTACCTTTGTGGTAGTCGCTTGTTGGGTGTTGATTCACTTCTTCGCAAATATTTTGTGACTCAGAGGTAGTCGCATGTTGCTCTTCATTGTCTTCATCATTATCTAAAAGTGCCGTTTCTGGCTGAAAATTGGGGTCATTGCATTCATCATCCATATCGCTGAACTCATGCTCACTCTGTTCCTCCAGCCATTGTAGTTGAGGTTCTCTTAGAATAATGTGGCTCTTGATATATGTTTGATTGTTCCATAATAACAAAATTAAAAAATTACAATTTTACTGACGTGTTGTTTAAGAGACACTATGAAAATATAACAAAAATACTGATGTGATTGTCTCACAGACACCTACCTTAATATTGATGTGGTTGGCTCGCAGACACTTTTTCGCTTAAAATGACGTGTGCTTACATCAATTGATCTGAACAAACTAGCATAGGCATGAGTACACAATAAGAAGGTACAGAGAACGAGAGAGTAGATGTATGGAAAATACCGGTACAAAATACTCTTTTGGGTCTGTTGGTGTCTGCTAGACTACCACATCAGTAACAGAGGGTTAATAATGTCTACATATGTGATGTAGTGCATAATATTTATTGATTACACTGGTAGACACATAACTTGTGACATGAAAATTATAATGCAGTTTGATACCCTGAAGTCAAATCTGAAAACAGAATTTTTCTATCACCCACAGATATTCTGTATCCTGCGACTTTAGATTTTACAATACATACATTTTTACATTGCATTGTCTCATATTTGCATACGCTCAGGAACAATCGTACGAGAGATTGTCATTATGTTGTCATTTTTTTATATGTTTTTTATTGAGAGTTTAATAATATAAAAGAAAAATTGGAAGAAAAAAACCAAAATTCGTCGAGATATGGGCCGGTGGAGTGGGGAATTCAAAAAAAACGGTGCGTCCTGGTTGACGTGATTTCAACCCTTGTAGAGATCTAAAACGCAAAAAACAAGAAGATTCTTCATTAGTAAGGATGTTGTTATCGGGTTGACCATTTAAAAAAAAAAACAAAATAACAAAATGGCGTCGACTTGAAAAAAAAAATTTTTTTGAACCGATTTTTTCGACATTATCGAATTTTTTAAAAATACTTCAAATCAAAATTTTTAGAAATCCAAGGCAGATACGATAGAGCATTGTATAAAGAAGATATACACCAAATTTAAAAGGAATCGGTTCAGTAGAACATGAGATGTCATGTCAACGACCTCAAAAAAAGTAGTTTCGAGAAAAACGCGTTTAAAATTTTGAAGACAATTGACACGGACAGTGAACACGGACGCCACGTCACAAAATCGACTGTATCTCCGAAAATAAGTCGAATTTTGAAAAATCCTTCCAAGGTCATATTTTTGAAAGTCTAAACTTTCAAAATATGCAAAAAAATCGACCTAGACCAGAATACCCTTTAAGGCCATGGACAGAAATGGAAGAGGGTTCTTGTATCTGAAACAAAAATTTTCAAGAGTCAGTGAAGCAAAAATTAGGGAAGGCATATTTGTGGGTCCTCAAATAAGATATCTAATGAAAGATTAAACACTTGAGCAAATACTCAATGAAACTGAAATACGAGCCTGGAGTGCATTTAAACGCGTAGTGTAAAATTTATTTGGAAATTACAAAGATCTTGTAACTGAACTATTTACTGCCTATAACAAAATGGATTGCAACATGCCCCTTGAAATTCACTTTCTAAACTCCCATTTTTCCCAGAAAATTTAGGGTTCGTAAGTGACAACATGGGGAACGGTTCAACCAAGACGTCTCTGCTATTGAGAAACAGTATTAAGGCGAGTGGAGTGCTATTTTGCTTGCCGATTACTGCTGCACATTGTTAAGAGATATTCCAAAAACAAAATATTGCCGAAAAACATCGATAGTAACATTTTGCTATTTTCTTTTACAAAAATCTTCATAGCAAAAAAACTATAAGTGATAGAAAAAATCTGTAACTATTTTCTGCATTTGTGGAAATTTCTACATAATAAACACTGTATTATATTCATGTCACAAAAACAAGTGGATTTTTGTTTACCAGTGTTATCTTTGTTACTTTTAGTGGCGTATACGGGAAGGTAGTTTTTAAACAAAGAAAACGACTTATTAGAAATCGTTAAACACGCAATAATACGTGCTTTTGCGTGTTGCTTGTTGAAATTGCGTTTTAGTGACCCTGGGTTCATACTGCCAGATATAATAGTATTTGTATTTGCACATACAGAATGCAAAAACATAGTGGCTTTCGCCAAGATGAGTTGCGCTTACTTTTCGTATTGTCATATCAGAATCACAAATCTGTACCAAATTTAAAGTTTACAAACTTCATAAGAGTTCCCTTGTACAATAATGCTTAAAACTACATTTTCTGTATAAAACAAAACATTAAATATTTTGGGTAAAATTTTTGAGACTGCGCCTGTACACAGAGCAATATTAGTATCTTTTCTATTTATTCTTTATTACATTAGATATGGAAGTTTCTGTGACTTTTGATTTTAACTTGATAACATCGTTCAAAATCGCCAATTAGATTTTCACGCTTTATAAAGTAATTTTATTTACACATTTATCATGTTCGGGCCGACATTTAAAACATTTGGTGTTAAAACTGCTCTTCCCCTAAAACTTATGTTTTCAACCATTGAAAATCCGTCAGACGAAAACACATTGAAAACCATTTTTCCTGAGAATTGAAAACTTATATTCGTGGTCTGATCTAGTTGAGGATGGAGTCATGTTTAGAAGTTCACGCAAGTGAAGAAAGTTCTCTGATCGTCTTTCACTTGGAAGTGGACAGAAACGATACTTTTACATATGGCTTAAGCAGTTCACGACTTCCGGTCCTAGATCAAGTATCCTCTGGGTAGCTTAAGATCATCCATTTGAAGGCGAGCTAACGTGAGAAGGCGAAACACCACCGAGGGAATGCACCTGCAATATTCGGTCCCTTAATTGGGAAAGTGCCGCTAACCAGCTGGTTGAGGTCCTCGTTAGAAAAAAGGCTGACATCACCACCGTCCAAGAAATGCGATGGACGGGGCAAGGACTGAGGCGAGCAGGTCCTCCTGGCATTTACTACAGTGGCCATATAAAGGAGCTCAAATTTGGTGTAGGATTCGTGGTGGCCCGAATTATGGTTATCTTTCTGCCAAACTTCGCACCCGCCTCTGTGCAGCAAAAAACGCACGTCAAAAAACACAAGAAAAGTTCGACGTCGAGAAGCAGCAATCACAACAGACAACAGAAAGATTTTCTACTTTTACACTCGTGCTCTCTGAGAGCACTCGTCCACAACTCTGTATAAGGAAACTGTGGGACGACATTTCAAACTTCTTACGTACAGCTGCACCTAAAACCATTGGTTTTCAGAAAATGTAAAAGAACAGTTGGTACGACGAGGTGTGCCGTGTCGCAGCGAAAAGAAAACAGACTGCCTACCTCGCAACGTTACCATCGACCAACACGTGCGGGATGGGACAGATACCGAGAGTTGAAAAGGGAAGTGAAACGCATTTGCAGACAGAAAAAGAAAGAGGCCAAAATGAGTGAGTATGAAGAGATTGACAAACTGGCTAACAAGGGTACTGCTCGAAAATTCTACGAAAGGATGCGGCGACAAACAGTTGGTTTTATAACCGGATCATACTTTTATAGAACCCCCTAAAGTAATCTAGTAACTGATGCTCAGAGAATACTAAAATTATGGAGGGAACACTTCTCCAGTCTGCTGGATGGCAGTGAAAGTAGAACGCCAGGAGAAGGCGAAACCGATTCCCCAATCAATGGAGATGGAGCAGACGTTTCATTATCCGACCATGAAGAAGTTCGAAAAGCATTTACCCGCCTGAAAAACAACAAAGCGGCGGGGCCGATGGATTGCCGGCCGAGCTATTTAAACACGGCGACGAAGAACTGATAAAGAGCATGCATCAGCTTCTTTGTAAAATATGGTCGGATGAAAGCATGCCCAACGATTGGAATTTAAGTGGTCTATGCATAGTCACGGGAGACCACACCAACACACAACAAGGGATGAAGACAGCAAATCAATAGGGACACTGCTGGACATATGTACCTATATTAACAAAGGAACAAAATGAAATGAAAAAGCGTTTAAGTAGAATGACCCAAAACCCTTGGCAGAAAATAAAGTGAGTCCTTTTCATACGAGTATGTAATTTGATATATACAAATATACAAATTTTATTTTTATGCACATATGTATATATGTATGTTGAGTTTACAGTTTCGACGGTATTTCGGGACACCGCTAACTGTTCTTAATAACTAATAAAAACAGATCGACAAACTTATGTATATGTACAAAAAATAACTGCAAAAGAATACAGTACCTGCCGATTTGCTTAGTTTGTGTCTCTAGACACACATTCTTCTTTTTCTTTACTGGCGTAGACACCGCTTACGCGATTATAGCCGAGTCAACAACAGCGCGCCAGTCGTTTCTTCTCTTTGCTACGTGGCGCCAATTGGATATTCCAAGCGAAGCCAGGTCCTTCTCCACTTGGTCCTTCCAACGGAGTGGTGGTCTTCCTCTTCCTCTGCTTCCCGTGGCAGGTACTGCGTCAAATACTTTCAGAGCTGGAGTGTTTTCGTTAATTCGGACAACATGACCTAGCCAGCGTAGCCGCTGTCTTTTAATTCGCTGAACTTTCAATGTCGTCGTATATCTCGTACAGCTCATCGTTCCATCGAATGCGATATTCGCCGTGGCCAATGCGCAAAGGACCACAAATCTTTCACAGAACCTTTCTTTCGAAAACTCGTAACGTCGACTCATCGGTTGTTGTCATCGTCCAAGCCTCTGCACCATATAGCAGGACGGTAATAATGAGCGACTTATAGAATTTGGCTTTTGTTCGTCGAGAGAGGACTTTACTTTTCAATTGCCTACTCAGTCCGAAGTAGCACCTGTTGGGAAGAGTAATCCTGCGTTGGATTTCCAGGCTGACATTGTTGATGGTGTTAATGCTGGTTCCTAAATAGACGAAATTATCTACAACTTCAAAGTTATGACTGCCAACAGTGACGTGAGAGCCAAGTCGCGAGTGCGACGACTGTTTGTTTGATGACAGGAGATATTTTGTCTTGCCCTCGTGCACTGCCAGACACATTTGCGTTGCTTCCTTGTTCAGTCTGGAGGAAGCAGAACTAACGGCGCAAGTGTTGAGGCCAATGATATCAATATAATCGGCATACGCCAGCAGCTGTACACTCTTATAAAAGATTGTACCTGCTCGATTAAGTTCTGCAGCTCGAATAATTTCCTCCAGCAGCAGATTGAAGAAGTCGCACGAAAGGGAGTCGCCTTGTCTTAAACCTCGTTTGGTATCGAACGGCTCGGAGAGGTCCTTCCCGATCCTGACGGAATTTTTGGTGCTGCTCAACGTCAGTTTACACAGCCGTATTAGTTTTGCGGGGATACCAAATTCAGACATCGCGGCATAGAGGCAGCTCCTTTTCGTGCTGTCGAAAGCAGCTTTGAGATTGACGAAAAGGTGGTGTGTGTCGATTCTCCTTTCACGGGTCTTTTCCAAGATTAGGCGCATAATGAATATCTGGTCGGTTGTTGATTTGCCAGGTCTAAAGCCACACTGATAACGTCCAATCAGTTTGTTGACGGCTGGCTTTAACCTTTCACACAATACGCTTCACACAATGCGCTTGATAGAATAGATGTTGAGAAGGCTTATCCCACGGTAGTTGGCGCAGATTGTGGGGTCTCCTTTTTTAAGGATTGGGCATAGCACACTTAAATTCCAATCGTTGGGCATGCTTTCGTCCGACCATATTTTGCAAAGAAGCTGATGCATGCTCCTTATCAGTTCTTCGCCGCCGTGTTTGAATAGCTCGGCCGGCAATCCGTTGGCCCCTGCCGCTTTGTTGTTCTTCAGGTGTTCAATTGCTTTTCGAACTTCTTCATGGTCGGTCAATAGAACGTCTGCTCCATCGTCATCGACTGGGGAATCGGGTTCGCCTTCTCCTGGCGTTGTACGTTCACTGCCATTCAGCAGGCTGGAGAAATGTTCCCTCCATACTTTAAGTATGATTTGAGCATCGGTGACTAGATCACCTTTGGGGGTTCTACAAGAGTATGCTCCGGTCTTGAAACCTTCTGTAAGTCGCCGTATCTTTTCGTAGAATTTTCGAGCATTACCCCTGTCGGCCAGCTTATCAAGCTCTTCGTACTCACGCATTTCGGCCTCTTTCTTTTTCTGTCTACAAATGCGTCTTGCTTCCCTCTTCAACTCTCGGTATCTATCCCATCCCGCACGTGTTGTGGTCGATCGTAACGTTGCGAGGTAGGCAGCCTGTTTTTTCTCCGCTGCGACACGGCTCTCCTCGTCGTACCAGCTGTTCTTTTGCGCTTTCCGAAAAGCAATGGTTTCGGTTGCAGCTGCACGTATGGAGTTTGAAATGCCGTTCCACAGTTCCCTTATATCGAGTTGTTGACGAATGCTCTTAGAGAGCAGGAGTGCAAGCCGAGTAGAAAAGCGTTCGGCTGTCTGTTGTGATTGCAGCTTCTCGACGTCGAACCTTCCTTGTGTTTGTTGGTGTGCGTTTTTTGCTGCACAGAGGCGGGTGCGAATTTTGGCTGCAACAATATAGTGGTCCGAGTCGATGTTAGGACCTCGGAGCGCACGCACATTTAAACCACTGGAGACGTGTCTTCGGTCTATCACAACATGATCGATCTGGTTGGTGGTTTTTCGATCCGGAGACAGCCAGGTAGCTTGATGTATCTTCTTATGCTGGAATCTTGTACTACAGCGGCGAAGTCGATCAGCCTCAACCCATTTGGGGATGTTTCCTCGTGGAGGGTGAATTTACCGACCGTCGTACCAAGGATACCTTCTTTGAACACCCTGGCGTTAAAGTCGCCAAGCACGATTTTGACATCGTGGCGGGGGCATCTCTCATGAGTGCGCTCCAAGCATACATAAATTAAAATAAGGAATGCTATAAATAAAGGAGCTCTGGGCAACCAGAACTGAGTTCTATTTAACAACCGAAACCCTACGCGTCTTACTTTACAATTACCATTTCATTCTTATTACCTCAAAAGGTTTACAATGAATCCACCATCCTCTACACCGCAAGATGAATCAACTACATCAACAACTATCGAAAACCCAATGAGTCATATACCCAAGCATGATGTTACTGTTTTTGGTGTGTCTACTGATTTGACTGATCTTAATTTACCAACCCATCTGGATATCTTGAGATATTATTTTTACTTAAGCGAACGTGCTAAAATAGAACAAAAAAAGTTGTCCCATAAATCATTCACTATTCAAGTACAAGATAAATTGATTGGAATTTGGGAAAAACTTGGTATGGAAATAATGCTGAAAAAAGTGTATGTAATAAATTGAATAAATTGCTTGACAAGTATCAAGAGCAAATCAAGAGAAAAAACAACACCCAACAATTTAAAGAGTATGTAAAATCTCTGGAAACAATTTTTTACATTGGAACATGGCAGCTCCACGTGCATGCGGCTGGGTTCCCGAACGCCTCAAAGAGTTCATGCACGATCAACATAATCAGAGAAGACTAACAATGAATGCATTTATAATGGAAACTGAAAAGTCTATGTCATCAATGCCAACATACCAAGATCCCGATGATTCAACATACGCACCGCCACAAGTTCAAGAAGATATGGATAGAAGCACAAGTTCACAATACACAGAGCGTATCTCTTGTTTTAACTTTGCCTTGGTATGTGACAGATTTGGTGTGCCTGACAGAATAGCATCAGCATTGGGAACCGCTCTTTTGCAAGATTTTAAAATTAAAGATAAGCATGGGAAACCTCTCATCATGGATAAATCGAAAGTTCGCAGAGAAAAAGAGAAATGCAGACAAGAAGTGCTTCGCAAACGGTTAGATGATACCAATTTGTTAGCGTTTTCATTCGATGGCAGAAAAGATGATACTTTAACGATAGATAAAATTGATGAGAAGTATCATACTAGGATGGTAAAAGAACCTCATCTTGTTATTTTGAGAGAACCCAATTCTGAATTGATTGGTTACGTAAGACTGGAACATGAAACCGCTGAATACAAAACAACCAAATTAAATGGTTTTTTCAACGAGAAAAATATATCACTGGATACATTAATTGGAATATGCACTGACGGTGAGCCAACAAAAACTGGCCCACACGGTGGAATTATACGACGATTCGAATTGCTGTTAAAAAGACCATTTCATTGGTTTGTTTGCCTTCTACACTTCAACGAATTTCCGTTTCGGCATTTGTTTGAAGCTTTGGATAAATCAACCAGCACTGGACCAAGATCGGCAACCGGAAAACTGAGCCCTCAAATCGAAACTTGTGAAACTCTTCCGGTATGTTATTGCTATCACTCATTTATTATAATTGTTAACCATTTTTAATTATTTTAATATTATATATTTTTAGGTGGTGGACGGCTTCCAGAAAATTGAGTTGCAAAATATGCCCCCTGCTCCAGAAAAAAAAAGAATTTTCAACCGATTCGAAGTACTTATACGACATGGCCCATGCAATTTCTGGCGGCGTGGTTCCGGTGGATCTGGTTAACATCAAACCAGGGAAAATTGTACATTCTCGGTGGCTAACCAAGGCCGCTAGATTGTTGCGATTATATGTGACAACGGAAAATCCAGATGCAAATTTAAGAATTCTGGTTGAATTTATAATTAAATGTTATGTGCCAATGTACTTCAATAGCAAGTATTACAGCTCTGTCGTGTACGGCAGTGCATTATTTTTCAAGTTCATTGGTTGGTTGCTTACGCAAAATTGTCAATCAAGTAATTAATGATAATTCATATTATGCGCATTCGGAAAATATCTTGTTATCAATGTTGTTTGATGATAGGAAAGAAAAGCGCGACTGTGCCATCAAGAAAATTCTACGCTATCGAATAGGATCGATGTTGACGAGCCAATAGAACTTAAAATTTATAAAAAAAACCAGATATAAACTTTAATTGCACAAGTTATACGGAAATGATCAATATTTAGCGTTTCCAAACGGGTTATACGACATTAAAGAGCCGTGCGAAATTGCCCAGACTTGAAAGTAAAAAAGACTTCAAACAATAATTTTTTTTAATTTCTTTTCTATAACTCACTTAAATTAATTTTTTTCATTTACATATGTTCTGACTAAATAAATTTCTTAAGAGAAAAAATAGATATTATTATAAATAAATAAATAAATAAAAATAAAGAAAAAGCATAGCAATTTAGTTGATTTTTTCATGTAAATCACCAAAAATGGTGATTTTTTGAAATGATTGTATGGGGAACCCCCCAGGGGAGTTCCAGGAGGTTAGCCACTGGCATGGGTGGATCGGCCGTCCAAAGTTAGTGGGGGTCGGTCATACATTTGGACTCGATTGGAGCACTCCAAATGGGTCAAAGTGGGATTTTTCAAAATTTGCCCCTACCCAAAAGTTCGACCCAAATTGGGGGACATCAGAATTCGTTTCAGAGGTATGGTTCCTTCGGCAAAGTATCTTATTTTGATCCCTAGAATATGATTTTCATAGAGCAATGGGCGATTTTTAACTCGACCCGCTTTAATGTATAGAATGTACCAATGTGGCGGTAAACATACATAGGCATCTCCCGCGTGACGTACATACTATATACCTTTTTGTGCTTACGATTTTTCCGCGCTTTCATACAATTATGAGCTATGTATTAGCGCCATTTGTTACATATTTGTAACATAAGTATATACAAATATAACAATTATTTGAAACAACACGACAAACATACATAAATTAAGCATAGGCATATGCAAACATATAAGAATAAATACATACAGTGAATCAAATAGATTTGGCACACCTCAGTTTTTCCACTTTGCTTCAATATAACTTTTAATTAACTGAACATACCAAAAAAAACAAACATATTTGTTTAAATAATCAGACATCAGAATTCGTTTCAGAGGTATGGTTCCTTCGGCAAAGTATCTTATTTTGATCCCTAGAATATGATTTTCATAGAGCAATGGGCGATTTTTAAATCGACCCGCTTTAATGTATAGAATGTACCAATGTGGCGGTAAACATACATAGGCATCTCCCGCGTGACGTACATACTATATACCTTTTTGTGCTTACGATTTTTCCGCGCTTTCATACAATTATGAGCTATGTATTAGCGCCATTTGTTACATATTTGTAACATAAGTATATACAAATATAACAATTATTTGAAACAACACGACAAACATACATAAATTAAGCATAGGCATATGCAAACATATAAGAATAAATACATACAGTGAATCAAATAGATTTGGCACACCTCAGTTTTTCCACTTTGCTTCAATATAACTTTTAATTAACTGAACATACCAAAAAAAAACAAACATATTTGTTTAAATAATGTTTTTTTTACACATATTTACAAAAATTCATATAAGTAGGAAATTATTAAGAAAATAATGAAAAAGAGCCATATTCATATCAAAAAAGTATTGGCAGAAATCATGTTTTTTGCATATTCCTCTTTAAGTTGACTTCCTTTGATCCCGTTTTTGGTGACTTCCGTTAAATATTGCATATTAATGAATAATTAAAGCAATTGACTATTAGTAGTGTGTTTAGCCTTGACATAGATTAAGCAAAACGGGTCGCGGAAAAGAGATAACCGTTGAAGTGCGGAAACTCATTTTGAAAATGTACTTTGAAAAAAATCATTGCGAGAAATAGAACAAATTGTCAATAGATAATTTTCCTGTGTAAGGAATGTAATAACCCATTACATAAACAGCGGAAAAATAAAAAGCAATTACAGATCTGGGAGGCCAAAAATTTTTTCTGATCTATATCTACAAGCAGCAGAAAACACCTCCATGATCCCCTGATCACAATGCCATTGGGCATATTTGGCACATACTTCAAAAAAAAAAAATCGCAAGAACCAAATAACGTCGAAAGAATCCCTTAAAAAGGCTACGAAGGAAGAATGGGCCAATATTACCAGTCGGGAGACTTCCCATTTGGTCGCAAGTATGCAAAGGCGTTTGCAAGCGATTATTAAAGCCAAGGGAGGTGCAACAAAATATTAAACGTTTTCAATTTCTTTTCCTTCATCTTTTGTTTTACCATTTTTATATTTTGTGCCAATTTTCAATATTTTCTTAATAATTTCCTACTTGTATGAATTTTTTATTTTAAATTTTTATATATGTGTATTAAAAAAATTTATTCAAACAAATCTGTTTAATTGTTGTTTGGTATGTTCAGTTAACTAAAAGTTATATTGAAGCAAAGTGGAAAGACTGAGGTGTGCCAAAACTTTTTTGATTCACAGTATGTATATGAATTTTTGCGTATTATGATTTTCTTCCGCGTTTTTAAATCTAGTTCAGATGTCAAGATAATATACTGTACACAATTTTCGAACACACTTACGAAAAATAAATTAAAACGGATATTTATTTAAATAAAATTTTAATCTGTTTTTGCGGTGAATAAACATTCGCAAAATTTAAATAAATTAAATTAAAGTAAAAAATTTGAGCAAACAAAATTTGCGGTATGAAAATAATATATTTTCTCAAATAAATTTCTGATAACAACAATTATTTATTTTTCTAACAAAAATTTATAACAATATTATAACTACATTTTCTGACAATAGCAAATTTTCAGTTATACTATTTCACACAAAACATTTTCAAGCTAAAAGCTTCAAATCAAATACAATTTAAATGCAATCGAAGAAATCAAAGAAGGTTAAACCAAAAACACTTCAATTATTAGAAACTCCCAAAATGGCTGATGATGATAAACGGCAAGGCACACCTGTAGAAGATATACGCTCAAAACAGGGCGCAAAACAAAAAAGATCAAAAGATAATTCAAGCAGACTTTTGTTTAGGAAGGTGGCTTCAGATCCCGAATCAATCATAGTACATTTGAAATATTGGCCTTAATAGAGGCCACATGAGATTTAGTAGAAACCTCAGTAGTGTCTGTGCTGTCAGATATCTAAGCTATTCCCTCACTCTGACCCCGTTGAATCATAGAGTGATGTCTCTGTTTACATTTGAAACAATTAAATAGACTTTTACAATTTTTGACTTCATGTGAGTCCGATAAACAGTTTAGGCAGACGTGGAGTTTTCTGACAGCATTTAACGCGTGCGTTAGGCTGCATCTCAATGAATCTATGACAAGTTTTCAAAATGTGCGATTGAGATGAGAACAGTTCACATTTAATATTGTTTTTCTTGGCGTGATGGGAATTGATGGGTTTGGATTAAATCCTTGACTGCAAGGTTGGTATCCGACCTTCACCATCAGCCGACTTAATGTTAGGTTGAGTACTCAACTCGCCTTTGAGGTTTCATACTCTCTCAAGCGTTTTAAACGGTTTGGTTAAAAACTTGGCTAACTCAACCTATTTTGGGATCTCTGAATCCGAATCCAGAGCTTGTTCCCAAAGCGATAGTGTATAGTTCGGCAGTCGGATAGAACACAAATACGTAAATATGGCATCCCAGCTATCTACATTGATGCCATGTATTTGTAAAGCTGAAATGCAGCTATTAATCTCCCGCTGCAAATTTCTGAGTTCGGTCTCAGATTCTGTTGAAATGTGCGGGAGCTTGAACAATAAATTCAATTGTGTGTTGACAAGCACTCGCTTGTTTTCATACCTACACAACAAATTATTCCAAGCCAATGCGAATCCGTCATTCGTCAGTGGCGCTTTCGAAACAATAGCTTTTGCTTCACCTCGCGTTTTTTGGTTCAGATGGAATAGCTTTTCTACCGGAGACAGCCTTTGGTTATTCCCATATATAGCGGCAAATAAATCCCTAAAAGAGGGCCATTGCAAAACATCGCCATGAAATATTTCGGTATCACATGGCAGTAAATTGATAGAATACCTCACGGGTTCTACAGTTTGTTGTTGAATCACTGTAGAATTTGAAGTAGGGCTTTGGTTGAACGCCGTGAGGTTGTGCATGTGTTCGCCCATCAAGACCGCGCAACACACATAAGCGTGGAAACAGCTTGTATATTTAAGTTTAATGTCGTCAATTGACCTTGTGTCCGAAGGATCCACTTTTGGCAAACACAACTTGTATTCTGACTTTACCTCTGCCCACAGAGATTTCAGTTTAGTTTGTTGTACTTCAAGAGTGTAGGCACTTTGGTTGTTTGCTGTTAGAGTAAAAGACTCCTCAAACTCCAGTAGAGCGTCTGCAGCTGTGATTAATGCTCTGATGGCTTCCATTGTGTTCGAAAATTGAACTGGAACTGCAAAAATGTTGCACAAAATCGGATCCAAACTTGAAATTAAAATTTAAAAAATATTTGCAAATATGTTGCAAAAGTTCACAACTTATAGAACCAATCACGCACAAACTACAAATTAGTAGTGCGTTGTTTCTTAGTTAAGCGTGAAATTTCGAAGACACAAAAAAACTTAATAAATTTAGTAAACTATTTTCTCAAAGTATTTTTCGAATTTAATTAGAATGTGCTTGCTGGGTAATCGGCCCAATGCACTTGCAAGCCTAGTCTTTGACTATGTTCACAAACAAAATTGATCTGCGCTTAATTGCTTTATTTAAATGCAAATATAAATAAAATTTCAGAAGTACTTATTGATTTATCAACTAATCACTTTCACTTTGTTCACGGGGTTATTTTCGAATTTAACACTACACTTTTTTGTTTGCTGCTGTCTTTCTGGGATGGCTGCTGCGCTGCTTTGTCTTTGCTGCTCTTCCTTTGCTGTTTGGCCTGTGCTGCTTTGCCTTTGCTGCTTGCCTATGCCGCTCTCACTTTTCTGCTGCCTTTGCTGCCCTCACTTCGCTGTTTGGCTTTCTTGCCGTCGCTCACTTCCCTTTTCTAATTTTTTTGTGTCACTGACTGCACTTGTAATTTTGTATTTTTGTTTTGTTTGCACTCGCGAAACTATTCGAGCAATATATGGAAAGGCAGAGTTGAGCGACTAGACTCAAATTAACCATAAGAAAAACCAAAAAACCGAGAGGGATTTTTGAAGCTCCAGACGATTTTGTGCGTCCGAGAAATTTATAATTTTTTCTCGAATAACAAAGTGTGTGGTTTTTTTGCAAGGTGAAATAAGTGCATTTGCCAGATGTATTTGTTGTTGTACTTAAATGAAGTACAATACTACTTGCAATCTTGTCCGTTGATTTTGTGGGTAGAGTGCCAAGAATAAGTTTTGGTCTCCACTTCACACAGCACAATGGGTTTTGTACATAAATGATGCACAAATTAACCAATCTATTGCCTTATAGCTTGCAGAGCACAAATCCAAAATATGTTTGGCTGTAACTTGCGAGTTGCTATAGCAGGCAAATTATGCACTTTCACTTTAAATAAAAAATCAACTTGTTACTTCAAAGCTACTAATTAAACTATATTCCTGTATACAACATCTTTTTTAGTAATGTTGAATGCACCATTTCTTTTTGGTCATTACTGGTGGTTTGACGTGGTGTACAGTAAAAAATTTTTATATCTAGTCGTTCCATTAAAGATTTAAATTGAATTGTACTTAAGCCTGGTTATTGTCGATAACTAATTTTTTCTTCTAAAATTGATTTGTCTTCAATACATATATTTTATTGTTAGAAATTCGGAATAAAAATCAATGCACGTAAGAAATTTTAATATTACAGCGAAAAAAATGTCGATATGAAGTTGCTTTATCATTAAAGACCAATTTTATTGTGCGTTTTTTGTGCCAAATTTTCCTATAATTTCTATGCGCTTTGTTATGGGTTTGTTCAATTATTGCCCCTTGGTCTTCTTTATTAGTAATATCATTCGGGAACGGTTTGGTATATACAAAATTGTTTTTTATTGCGTACAACGCTTCAGGTGTGCAGAGTATTCCAGTAAATATTTTTGTACATATTTATATATTTTTTAAAATAACTATATTTTCTGGTATGTTGTATTCAATCAGAGATCGTTTGTTAATAAAATAAGAAATTGTCTCCAATACAGATATTTTTGCCCCATTATCGATTACTATTTGTTGCTTGAAATGATTTAAAAGCTTTTTGTATTCATCGCTGCTTTCTGCAGAATTTTGGGTTTCTATTATAGAATTGTTTGAGTGACTTAGTTCGCCTGAATTTATTTAAAAATTGAATTGACAATGTGTCAGCGACTAGATTTGTTGCTTCCGGTTTATAAACTATTTTTGGTGAAAATTCTTCAATGAAAGCCCTCTACCTTTTCATTTATACGTTTAGATTTTTGCAGACATTGCGAGTAGCAATGGCGGATGATCTGTATGGATATCCATATCCTTTACTGCATAAATATAGTGTCGTAATGTTTCAAATGCCAGTACTATGGCGAATAAATATAAATTTTTGTTAGAAAAATAAATAAATTTCTGATAACAACAAAACCATCCTAAACTTTCACGAGCACAAAGCTTTACCATCTCAGGTAAAAAAAGGAGAATCAGGCACTAGCGTTAAGCGATTCGCATTAAATGACGAAAACTTTAATCTACCTTGGGAAGCACTGGTCGAAAGATATGAAAATGGATGAGTATTTTGTAGATAACCAAACAGTCATTTTAATGAATTTACCAAAAATTCAACAAGAAACCAGGCAGGAATTTCAGAAATTATAATCAACAGTGACTAATTGTTTATCAGTGTTATAAACACAAAATGTTTCCACAAAAATAGTGAAATCCCATCCTAGTAAACATTTGTGCAGCAACTCTGCCTGACAGTCTTGTCCGACAACATAAAATTTGCATCAACTGTCTGTCAAATTCTCACAGGACAAAAGACTATGAAAACAAATTCAATTATGTATACTATCAACGAAGACACCACTAATTGCTTTATATGAAAAATTTACAAAATACGAAGTAAAATCAAGTTCATAAAACCACCGGGTTAGGCGCTACAACCAAATTGATAATCCCGAAGTCTCAAATCCCGAAAAAAGGGAAGAACATACATGTTGTTCTGCAAAAATTCATGCTCTTCATTCAGAAAATGAAAGCAAAATTCCTTTACCCACTGCGGTCATTTCTATGAACATATAGGAGATTTATTCAAGTTATGAGCATTAATAAACCATGGTTCCCAAAGACCCTTGATATCATCTAAGGTTCAAAATCGGCTAAAATTGCCAGTCAAAAATTCCAATTTTCAAATTTCGGGAATGGGTGGAAGAATTATCCAAAATTTAAACAAAAGTTGCCCAATCACAATAGTCTCCCCAAACGCGGACATAAGAATAGATGCACAAGCCATCGCAACCCATAAATTTGCTTCCAAGCTATGAAGTAAACAAAAAACATTGGGAACAATGCTCTCATCTCAAATTAGCAGATCCCAACTATCATACCCCATCACAAACCGACATATTATTAAACACTGCAATGTCCGCCGTAACTAAACAGCAATTACTTTTCTCGGTGGCAAAACTTTTTAATCCCGCGTATGGTTTTTGCCAACAAAGATTCAAACAAAAATCCTCATTCAATAATTGTGGCAAGATAACACTGAAGGGGATGATCAAGTACAACCCATACGTTTAACAAAATGGGTTCAATTTGGTAAAAATTTGCATACTATTTCGGAAATAAGAATCCTTGGTAAGTAAATTTCGCCCCTAATCAAAATGTAGATATACAGGGTGGGCCATATAAAATTTTAAATATAAAAAGTCAATACAAAAAAAAAAAAACGGTTTGATATTTTTCAAAAGGTCTAACATTTATTTAAAAGGTTGCTTTATAAAATTTATTTGTGGAAAACAATTTCGGACAAATGACCACCACGGCTGAGTTTACAGTAGCTTAACCGATCCACCCAATTTTGGAGTACTTTCTTGATGGTTTCAGGCCTTATGGCCGATACAGCAGCTTGAATCTCGTACTTTAGATCTTGAATTGTTTCTGGATGGTTGACGTAACATTTATCTTTAACAGCTCCTCACAGAAAATAGTCCAACGGAGTTAAATCGCAGCTTCTGGGAGGCCAATTCACATCACCTCTTTTGCTGATTATGCGATTTTCGAAGATAGGGCGTAAAAGATTGAGTGTAGCGTTTGCTGTATGGCACGTAGCGCCATCCTGCTGGAACCAAATGTTGTCCAAGTCTTCTTCTTCAATTTGCTTGAAGAAAAATTCGGTTAACATTGCGCGATATTGCTCACCATTGATGGTTACGGTTCCTTCTTCATTTTCGAAGAAAAATGGGCCGATGATTCCACCAGACCAAAATCCGCACCATACAGTGATTCGTGCTGAGTGCATTGGCTTCTCGACGATTACGTGCGGGTTTTCAGTGCCCCAAATGCGACAATTCTGCTTGGTTAAGTAACCATCGGGGTGGAAATGAGCCTCGTCCGAAAAGATGATTTTTCGGTAAAATTGACCATCCACTTGACTCACCTCTTTGGAAAAAAGTTTTCAATATTTTCCAGTTTTCTTCTAGTGAATAGCGACCCATTTCGTAAATTTTGGACTTTTTACTGAATATCTGTCACTTTCCGAATGGTATTTGACGTTTTCAATGTCGAAATATAGATAATTCAAATTTAAAACGTTAGATGGCCCACCCGTTACATGGCTTCTGTGATGCTTCTGAAAAGACTTACTGCGCAACAATTTACGTACGATAACAAAATATAGTCACACCTTTTGGTAGCAAAAGCCAAATTGCACCCTTGAATACACACTAAGCTTGCCACGGCTTGAACTGAATGGTGCTCTTCTGTTAGCAAAACTAGTTTCAGTTGTCCAAAACCCTTCTCAAATTAATCAATCACATGTTTAGCATGGTTAGAAAAACTACCCTATACCTATGTATCTAACCGTATATCTCAAAACTTAGACTTAGTTGGCCCAGCAATCTGGCAACATGTGGCAAGTGTGGACAACCCAGCGAATCTTGGGACAAGAAGGTGCAAGCCACTTCACCTCATTAACTCTACACCCTGGTGGAACGGTTCTACGTGGCTAACAGAATCACAGCACTCTGGCCAAAGGCTCTCATTCGGAGTGTACGAGGGCTGCTATATATATTTCTGGCCTAATAATGAAAATAGGCATATTTATCAATGAAAATGTTTTTTTTTTTCGTTGGATTTGGCTCGTCTTAGAAGACCCACACGTTCGATTGCTGTTTTATTTCGGGCTCATACGCATAGATCCATGATTATATTAACGTATTATAAACGTCTTTTGAAGCAACGTGATCGTATGTTTTCAGCATTTCTTTACACCAATCCACACGAGCATTTTTTTGAGCGATTGTCTAATTGTGCGGGATCCAACGAGAACAAACCTTTTTTACGGCCAGGTGTTCATGCAATATCGAATGTATGCTGGTGGGAGAAATGCATAGGCATGCCTCTATCTGAAGGTATGTTACATGACGGTCTTGCATTATCAGTTCACGTACGGCATCGATGTTTTCTGGCACAACGGCTGTTTTTGGACGACCTTCTCGGAATTCGTCTTTCAGCGAGCGTCGGCCACGATTGAATTCGTTGTAACAGTTTTTCACAGTGCTATAGGATGGTGCTTCATAGCCACACAAAGATTTTAGTTCATCGATGCACTCTTGTCGTGATAATCCACGTCGAAAGTTGTGAAAAATGACCGCACGAAAATATTCACGAGTTAATTCCATTTTTTGGCCGAGATGAATTTTTTAATTCCCTGTAAATAAAACAATTCACGATTAAATGACAAAACGTTCTGAGTGATGTTATGCTAAAAAATGTAAAACTTTCCAATGGAAATGTTAGATTGCACCTGGCAACACTTAGTGTTGCCTGGTCCAGAAATATATATAGCAACCTATGTAATACCTCCTGAAAGTCAGAAAATTTAAAATTTTCATATCACTGCGGATACGGATGATATTCTACACCATTTTTCATCATTCCCGAGAGCATTAAGAGCAATAGTTTACATATTTAAATTTACTCATAAAAAGGCGATTTTCATGTGTAAAAAATACACTAAGTACAAACGCACTGCATACGCAGATCATGGCAGCTTTACCACTTGAATAATATTCTATTTATAGCAGCCGAGGTTTTTAGAATATGTTGTATTCCAGCGAGTTAAAAACGGATCACAAAAAGATAGAAGCAAAAAAGATTTATCCAAATCCCAACACGCTACGGCAACTTAGATGATTTTTAGGAATAAAGGGACACTACAGAAAATTTATTGAAAACAACGCGATAATTGCTAAACTATTAACCAAGCATTTAAAATGAGAAAATGAGAGGATATCACAATTATGTCCAACAAAGCAGTTATTAATTTTGATCAGGAAAGAATATCTGCTTGCCAAACTTTTAAGAGCGCATTACAAAAACAAACTGAACTTGTTCAGCCAGATTTTGAAAAAAAAAAACTATTCTAACTACTGATGAAGAACAATTACGTTAATCTCAAAATCATTAAATTCTACAGAGCAAAATAATGCAACAAATGAAAAGGAATTATTCGCCATAGTACTGGCATTTGAAACATTACGACACTATATTTATGCAGTAAAGGATATGGATATCCATACAGATCATCAGCCATTGCTACTCGCAATGTCTGAAAAAATCTAAACGTATAAATGAAAAGGTAGAGGGCTTTCATTGAAGAATTTAACAAAGCGCATAGAAATTATAGGAAAATTTGGCACAAAAAACGCACAATATAATTGGTCTTTAATGATAAAGCAACTTCATATCGACATTTTTTTCGCTGTAATATTAAAATTTCTTACGTGCATTGATTTTTATTTCGAATTTCTAACAATAAAATATATGTATTGAAGACAAATCAATTTTAAAAGAAAAAATTAGGCTTAAGTACAATTCAATTTAAATCTTTAATGGGACGACTAGATATAAAAAATTTTTACTGTACACCACGTCAAACCACCAGTAATGACCAAAAAGAAATGGTGCATTCAACATTACTAAAAAAGATGTTTTAAACAGGAATATAGTTTAATTAGTAGCTTTGAAGCCACTATTAGAACGACTTTAAAGTATAATAATACAATACAATCAGTGTTGACGCCGCCCCCGCCCAATTTCTTTTGCCACGTCTGTATCGACAGAGCAAATTTTTTCTTTTCCTCTTTTTCGAAGTTTAATTCGCGCGCAACTAAACTCTAACTAAAAAGTTGCGAGCGCTCTTCTTTTGCGACGACGCTGCGATACAGACGTGATAAGTGTATTTCCAAATTTTTATAATTAAATATATTTATTATAAGAAACCTTTGTTTTTTACTTAATATTTGTGGAATCATTTGCGCCGACCGTTTCCCCACGGCCAACCACATCAACGGAACGAGCGAGCACCGTGCTCCACCACCCGAATTATCATTGGTCCTTCGAGCCGGATAACAGGTAACAAGTTGATTTTTTATTTAAAGTGAAAGTGCATAATTTGCCTGCTATAGCAACTCGCAAGTTACAGCCAAACATATTTTGGATTTGTGCTCTGCAAGCTATAAGGCAATAGATTGGTTAATTTGTGCATCATTTATGTACAAAACCCATTGTGCTGTGTGAAGTGGAGACCAAAACTTATTATTGGCACTCTACCCACAAAATCAACGGACAAGATTGCAAGTAGTATTGTACTTCATTTAAGTACAACAACAAATTTATCTGGCAAATGCACTTATTTCACTTTGCAAAAAAACCACACACTCTGTTATTCGAGAAAAAATTATAAATTTCTCGGACGCACAAAATCGTCTGGAGCTTCAAAAATCCCTCTCGGTTTTTTGGTTTTTCTTATGGTTAATTTGAGTCTAGTCGCTCAACTCTGCCTTTCCATATATTGCTCGAATAGTTTCGCGAGTGCAAACAAAAAAAAAATACAAAATTACAAGTGCAGTCAGTGACACAAAAAAATTAGAAAAGGGAAGTGAGCGACGGCAAGAAAGCCAAACAGCGAAGTGAGGGCAGGAAAGGCAGCAGAAAAGTGAGAGCGGCATAGGCAAGCAGCAAAGGCAAAGCAGCACAGGCCAAACAGCAAAGGAAGAGCAGCAAAGACAAAGCAGCGCAGCAGCCATCCCAGAAAGACAGCAGCAAACAAAAAAGTGTAGTGTTAAATTCGAAAATAACCCCGTGAACAAAGTGAAAGTGATTAGTTGATAAATCAATAAGTACTTCTGAAATTTTATTTGTATTTGCATTTAAATAAAGCAATTAAGCGCAGATCAATTTTGTTTGTGAACATAGTCAAAGACTAGGCTTGCAAGTGCATTGGGCCGATTACCCAGCAAGCACATTCTAATTAAATTCGAAAAATACTTTGAGAAAATAGTTTACTAAATTTATTAAGTTTTTTTGTGTCTTCGAAATTTCACGCTTAACTAAGAAACAACGCACTACTAATTTGTAGTTTGTGCGTGATTGGTTCTATAAGTTGTAAACTTTTGCAACATATTGCAAATATTTTTTAAATTTTAATTTCAAGTTTGGATCCGATTTTGTTCAATTTCGTACACAATGGAAGCCATTGTGAATGACGGATTCGCATTGGCTTGGAATAATTTGTTGTGTAGGTATGAAAACAAGCGAGTGCTTGTCAACACACGATGAAGCTCCCGCACATTTCAACAGAATCTGAGACCGAACTCAGAAATTTGCAGCGGGAGATTAATAGCTGCATTTCAGCTTTACAATTACATGACATCAATGTAGATAGCTGGGATGCCATATTTACGTATTTGTGTTCTATCCGACTACCGAACTATACACTGTCGCTTTGGGAACAATCTCTGGATTCGGATTTAGAGATCCCAAAATAGGTTGAGTTAGCCAAGTTTTTAACCAAACCGTTTAAAACGCTTGAGAGAGTATGAAACCTCAAAGGCGAGTTGAGTACTCAACCTAACATTAAGTCGGCTGATGGCGAAGGTCGGATACCAACCTTGCAATCAAGGAATGGATCCAAACCCATCAATTCCCATCACGCCAAGAAAAACAATATTAAATGTAAACTGTGCTCATCTTAATCGCACATTTCGAAAACTTGTCAAAGATTCATTGAGATGCAACCTAACGCACGGTTAAATTCTATCAGAAAACTCCACGTCTGCCTAAACTGTTTATCGGACTCACATGAAGTCGAAAATTGTAAAAGTCTGTTTAATTGTTCCAAATGTAAACATAGGCATCACTCTATGATTCAACGGGATCAGAGTGAGCAAATAGCTTAGATATCTGACAGCACAGACACTACTGAGGATTCTACTAAATCTCATGTGGCCTCCATTAAGGCCAATATTTCAAATATACTACCAGTCGAAGCATACTCTAACGTGACCATATGTCACAACGAGAGCACCTTCACTGTCAGAGCCCTGATTGATTCGGGATCTGAAGCCATCTTCCTAAACAATAGTCTGCAAAAACGCATACATCTGGCAATCTTCCCTTAGCGGATAATAATTTCTATACGAGTCAAAAGGTTGACTTGTTGATTGGAGCGGATCTTTACCCGAAAATCATTCTAAATGGGGTAAAATCGAAAATCTTCCGATCCCTCGTAGCACAACGTACAGTGTTCGGTTGGATTTTAACAGGTTCCGTTCCCTCCGAAGAAAAGAAGATAAATGGCAAAGGTGACGGACAAAATTCAGTAATAACTAAACAACAAACACAAAACAATTTTTGTATTAAAATAGATACTAATTATATATTTATACAACAGAAACAACATCAGAAGCATCAACAGCAGCACCAGCTACAACAGGATTTAACTAACGATAATGGCGAAACAAATGATGCGCCCGGCTCATCGAATCACACCGATACGTATTGTGGCGTCGGTGGGCCGACACTGCATGCGGCAGCGCTATCTCTGTCAGCAACATCGTAGGCAGCACACCGTCGAGCAGCGCTGAAGCGACAAATACCAACATTTGCGATTATTACACAGGCGGCGCTGAAAAGGTGGCAGCAACGGCTGCCACAGCTGCAAGGCAGCGACATGCTGTCGCAGCAACGCCACCACTACCACCCCTATCACAAACGTTGCCGCCGTCATCAGCTGTGGCGGCCCCATCAGCAACAGCGCGCTATCCACCACCACACCAGCAACACTATGCCATGAGCAACACAGTGGCGCCATTGTCGGATGCCTTTCACACCAGCAGATGCAGCTACAGCTACAACAACAATACGAGCAACGTTATCAACTGCAAACAGTTTATTATCACCAGCAACAGCAGGCGCCGCCGTCGCAATCGCAGCAAGAAGACCAATCAGCAACGTACGTCACAACAGCCGTCTACACAATACCAACATGCGGCGGCCACAAAACAACAGTAATCAACATGCAGTGCGCAGGAACAGACAAACAACGCAGTCGACAGCCACACACCACACAACGAACACATCACAAGCAGCAACAACAACACAGCAGCAGCAACCTTTTTTTTTATAGTAGGTGGAAGCATCGAAAGCCGGAGTGCGGAACTTTAATCCGCTAAACCTAACCTACTCCCAACTCAAGACTCTCCCACGGAACCACCGATTAAGTGATTAAGTATTACTTCGTGGGAGGGACAAGACATTTAAGTCTCCTCTATTGCGTAGACTGACGGACGCCTATTCTGTGGAAAAGATCTCAGTTTGGTCATTATGAATGCTGACGCTTCGCTGACAGCTTTCCATTTATCAGTCGACTGACACATGAGTGTCGTTAAATTATCGACCGTAAAACTACCACCGAGTGTGGTTTTTAGCTTTTCCCTTATATTCGAAAATCGAGGGCAATAAAATAATATATGCTCAGAGTCTTCTATATACTCTGCACATGTCGGACAATTCGGACTGATGTCGTTGTGGAATCTGAAAAGGTAGCTTCTAAAGCATCCATGTCCACTAAGCGTTTGGGTCATATGAAAGTCTAGGTCCCCATGTCGTCTGTCTATCCATGAGTGGATGTCTGGTATAAGTCGGTGAGTCCATCGCCCTTTGGATGAGGAATTCCACCGCTCCTGCCACATTTTAGTGCTCTTGTTTCTCTCCTCGATCCTTGCCGATTCTGTTTTAGGCGTTGATAGCTGATATAGACGCTCGAGTTCGTCTCCCTGGATGTCAATGGGGGGCATTCTGGCTAATACTTCAGCAGCGTCGGTTGATATAGTCCGGAAAGCACTTATTACTCGAATTGCAGAAAGCCTATGCACTGCAATTATTTGTTAAGCATACGCTTTTATATCCATTGCCTGTACCCAAACTGGTGCCGCATACAGTATTACTAAACTCATTGCTTTCGCTATTAAGAATCGCCGGCTGGAACGCACACAGCCTCTATTGGTCATCATTCTCGATAGGGCATTATAGATTTTGTTTGCCTTCGCGGAAGAATACTCCAGGTGTTCTTTAAATTTTAATTTGGAATCCAATATTACTCCCTGATACTTCAGTTGCGGCTGCGAGGTAATCGCGCACTTCCCTATAGTGAGCTCTATTCGTTCTTCTATCTTCCTAGTACTTATGAGTAAAACTTCTGTTTTTTCCTCCACCAGTTTCAGACTCACAGAAGAGAACCATTGGTGTAGACCATTTATACACTCATTACATTTAATTCTCAGGTCGGCTAATTGTTTGGCTACTGTTACCACCATGAGATCATCCGCATAAGCTACTAGTTTAATATCTGTTGGTCGCTGACTTTTTAGCACCCCATCGTACATAAGATTCCATAATAGTGGGCCTAACACTGAGCCTTGGGGTACACCACTCGAGATAGAGTAGCTCTTGGTGCCTTCGTCCGTCTCAAAAATCAGCCTTTTGTTTTTAAAATAACTTGTTATTATGTTTATGAGGTATTCAGGGGCCCGTATTCCATCCAGGGCTTTGATTATGTGTGCCCATTTTGCTGAGTTGAACGCATTCTTGACATCCAGGGTAATCACCGCGCAGTACTTTTTTGTGCCACCTTTCCATCTTTTGCCACTTACTGTATATCTCGCAGTATCGACGACTTCTCGTAGTGTGTCAATGGTGGATCTCTTTTTTATAAAGCCGTATTGTCTCTCTGATAATCCGCCGACTTTCTGGATTGCTAACTCCAAGCGGTTTCGTATTATGCAGCAACCTGCAGTAACGTAACCTGCACACGCCACACAGCAACAACAACAACCGTGTCAACGGACGTCATCAGTCACGCAAAGCTCTGACCAACGAGGCCTCTCCCGCATACCACATGCCCAAGATCGAACCAGACTCGAATCGTCTCGTCGACTTCGGCATGCTGGTAACTTCCTTTCGGATTGGCGGCATGGCAACGATCGACTGAGACTCGATTCATCTCAGCGACATTGCCCGGACCGAACCAGACTCGATTCGTCTCGATGGCCACCCGAAGCGAAGCCGTGGACGAGACGCTCGACGTCAAGCAGAGGCACGCCGTATCATCAAAGAAAGGCACGCAACACTATCTTGGCAGCAAAGACTTGCGGCGTCGTATAATATCGGCACAATAAAGTGCACTGGCTGCCAACGCCTCTCACATTTACCACCTACCCAGGATCGAGTTAGACTCGAGTCGTCTTGCCGACCTCGGAAGGTGGAGACTTCTATGCAAATTGGCGGCATGGCAATGACCGACTGAGACTCGATTCATTTCAGCGGCGTTTCCCGGACCGAACCAGACTCGATACGTCTCGTCGGCCACCCCATCTGCAAAGAAGACGTGGAAGAGAAAGTGCAGGAGCCAGTTAGTTAAGTTAGTTTTAAGTAATTTATTGTAAACTGCATTTGCAGTAATACTGCAAGGCGGGGAGAATGTTGACGCCGCCCCCGCCCAATTTCTTTTGCCACGTCTGTATCGACAGAGCAATATTTTCTTTTCCTCTTTTTCGAAGTTTTTTCGAAGTTTAATTCGCGTGCAACTAAACTCTAACTAAAAAGTTGCGCGCGCTCTCCTTTTGCGACGACGCTGCGATACAGACGTGGTAAGTGTATTTCCAAATTTTTATAATTAAATATAATTATTATAAGAAACCTTTGTTTTTTACTTAATATTTGTGGAATCATTTGCGCCGACCGTTTCCCTACGGCCAACCACATCAACGGAACGAGCAAGCACCATGCTCCACCACCCGAATTATCACTCAGTAAAAGGTAAAAAACCGTTTAATATTTTATTTAATAACTAAACCCACGTAGACTTGAAAGCAACGTTAAAAAAGGCTCAAGAAGCGATGTTTCACTACCATAAAAAGAAAAGGGTTACAAATAGCTGACATAAGGAGAAATCATATACATACGAAAAAATATAGGGAGAAAGGAATAAATTAAATCCTAAATATAAAAAGGAAATAGTTGCGAAGACTTACCAAATAATATAAAACTACAAAATGGAAAACTAATAATATATAAAGACAATATTAAAAAGATTAAACTCATTATCTTATACATAGGTGCAATTAAAACATTTTTATACATTTCGTTCATACTTATGCATATTAACAATCCTATATCAGACATAATTGACAACATAAGGGAAAATATGCATCAGTTTTAGAAAATTTAACAAATTTATCATTATTTGAAAACATAAAAGAAAAATATGGAACCAACAAAAAGATAACATTAATTGACAATTCAAGTAAAGACTTTCAAATACAAATAATAGAAACATTATTAAGACAATTAAAAATTCACAATAACAAACCAAAACGAGGCATCGGTGAATTAGGTACGGCAGGGAATATCAGTTTGCGGAGGGAAGGGCATAAGAAGTTGCGAAAAAAATCACTTACATTCCTCCGTAGCCTAATGTTCATCGTAGAATCAGAGATAAAGAGATGTTTAACTTTGCAATTGCTAAACGTCAAAAACACCGAAACTTTGACAGTTGATCGAGTTCAGTAGGTTTTGACGTTTAGCAATTGGAAGCGAGTGATGACCAGATTGAAACCTTACCAAAAAATATGTAAACGGAGGGATTTGTTGCATCGTTGAAGACCACTTATAAAATGTGTTAACCAATGAAAATTAAATAAATTTGTGAAATTTAAAGGTATTTGATGAAACGTTTTGTAATTTGAAGCATCATAGTATTATTTTCAATGGAAAATTATTGAAAACATTTAATGATTGAGAGCTGACGAGCTTAAATTCATTTATTGGGTATTGAAAGGTCAAAAGTCAGTTGTTCTAATATACTATAAAAATATTTAAATAGTTTCTCCAAATAATAAATAACCACTATATAATAATTTTTATTCGTGCTAAATGTTGGGTGTTGGGTTGATAAATGCCCAAAAATTATTATTTTGTTCAATCTGGCCATAAGGGAAAATGTTATAAAAAACGCAAATTTTGAAGCGCTCTCACACTGTAATAAGTTGAACATCCCTTTATTCCTGGCCGAATGGTTGCGGCAATACTGACATTGTATACAAATTTAAGAGCAGAAGTTGACTTCATATCGGAATTTTACAGTTGTGTGAACAAGAAGAGGTAAACATAATTTGCACGTTTTAGAGATTCGCATTAATATCTGTTTTAATTTATTTTTGCATGCTGGAAATTTTAATCACTGTTAGGAAAAAAATATATATGTTATACTTGCAGCTAAAAACAATTTTATTTAATAAGAAAACAGCATATTTTAAAACTTCACAATACCTTATGGTTGTTCCTATTTTGCTCACACCACTGTACATGTGATAGAACAGTTAATGGTGGTGATGCCAGTTGTAAAAATTAATTTTAGCTACAATTGGGAAAACTTTTCTTAAGTTGTGGGCTTTTATACGTACATATGAAAGGCTATCTATATATCTGCATATACTATATAAAAAAGAAAAGATACTTGTGACCATAATATATATTGTGTTTAAACATATTGCAGTTCCATTTAATGAAAATGCTTATTTAAATATATGATTTGTGATATTGTTTTATCAAAATATTCAAAGAATTGAGGTTTTTTTCTATAATTGTTCTGTTAAATTTTAAAAATCCAAGTTGCCTCTGGAAATGTATTAAAATAATAATATGCGCTATAGAAAAGGAACACGTATTTTCAAAAATATAAGAAATCATCAAATAAAATTATATTTGCGCGGTATGGCATTATTGATTGAGTTAGCCACTCTCACACAAATAGAATACAAACGCTAATGGCAGAAACATCTTCTCCTTCGCTACGAGCGGCAAGCGTTTTGTTCTCGTTTTCATTCGAACAATGTTGCCATTACTCAATACGCATATGTAGTTTTGTACACATCTAAGTTTTCAATTATAATTTTTCATAATATAAAATATCAAAACTGAAATCAAACTGTTAAAACTAGTTTATATAATTGTAAATAATAGCATTCGATTCTGATTTTGAGTTATTTAAGAAAATTTCAAATATATTGAAGACAATTTTTATAATTACTACAGTATATCGAGTCTGTCAACCCTGCGTTGTGAGAGAGCAATCAGCTGAGTCGTTTCTACGGGGAAAACCCCAAGTCGTGGAAATTCTAGGATTGGAGGGTAATAGAAGGGTTGTTGGGTAATTATTTACGTTGCGCTCTCATAAGATTCATTTGTGTATATGCCTTTGACGAAACAGTGGTTCAGAAACTGAAATTATTATAATTTAAATGTGCCGAAATGTCATAAGCGAGGGAAATCAGTGTATATTATATATTTGTTTGGAAGATCCTGCTCTTGTGAACAAATTTTTTCAATAATGAAATTAAACAAACCTAAAATAAGAAATAGGTTATCTGAATTAAATTTTGGTACAATAATCCGTGTAGCTACAGCAAATGAGATTAAACCAAACATTTATTATGACAAATAAACCAAATTAAATGCTGTTATAAAGACATATTAAAAAATTATTACTAAATTAAAATATTTATTATACTTTTTGTTATTTGTCTTACATTGTATAAATTTATAGTAAGTAAATACAAAAAAACTTAAAATTGTTAGGCAATTTTACAGTTATTACCCATCGTACAACTTCCCACATATGCGCGCGCTCTCAACTTGAAAATATAATACAGACTTTTATATCATTAAAACTAGGAATTTTGAATTCCTTAATTTTAGATATGGCAGAATCCAATAAAGAGGAGGATGGAGTCATGTGTAGAAGTTCACGCAAGTGAGGAAAATTCTTTGATCGTCAATAACTTGCTAGTGGCCAGAAATGATTCTTTTACATAAGGCTCAAGCAGCTCTCGACTTCTGGTCTTTGACCAAGTATCCTATGGGTAGCCTAAGAACATCCGTTTGAAGGCGAGCTAAAGTGAGAAAGCGAAACAGTTCCTGCATAGGGTTGTGCGCTGAGTTTGGGTCCCCCCACGTAAAAAAACACCCCTAATGAAAAGTAGCAATCAGCCTCGGATGAGAGACCCCACTTTTAATGACGACCATGGCAAACGAAATAAGGACTACGAATTGAGGGCATGCACTTGGAATATCCGGTCCCTTAATTGGGTAGGTGCCGCTGCCCAGCTGGTTGATGTCCTCACGAAAATAAAGGCTGACATCACGGCCGTCCAAGAAATGCGATCTTTGGAACTAGGGTCGGTAAGTTTAGACTCCACGACGAAACATCTCCAAATGGGTTGAGGCTGATCATTTTCGCCGGGTCCCGAAATATGGTTATCTGTGGTACTAGATTCCAGCACAAGAAAATACGTCGAGCTACCTGGCTGTCTCCGGATCGAAAAGCCACCATTCAGATCGATAATGTTGTGATAGACGGAAGACACATCTCTAGTGTTCTAGATGTGCGTACGCTCCGAGGCCCTAACATCGACTCGGACCACTACCTTGTTGCAGCAAATAGCGCACGTCAACAAACACAAGGAAGGTTCGACGTCGAGAAGCTGTAATCACAACAGACAGCCGAGCGATTTTCTACTCGGCTTGTACTCCTGCTCTCTGAGAGCACTCGTAACAACTCGGTATAAAGGAACTGTGGGAAGGCACTTTCGAAACTCCTCACGAACAGCTGCAACCGAAACCTTTGGTTTTTGGAAAATGCAAAAGAACGGCTGATACGATAAGGAGTGCTGTGTCGCAGCGGAGAAAAAACAGACTACCTACCTCGAAACGTTACGATCGACGGCAACACGTGCGGGATGGGATAGATACCGAGAGTTGAAGAGGGAAGCGAGACGAATTCGCAGACAGAAAAAGAAATAGGCCGAAATGCGTGGCCATGAAAAGGTTAGCAAGCTGACCGACAGGTGTAACGCTCGAAAATTCTACAAAGCGATACGACGGCCAACAGAAGGTTTCAAAATGGGAGAACACTCTTTTAGAACGCCCAAAGATGATGTAGACACCGATGCTCAGAGCATACTTAGATTATGGAGGGAACACTTCTCCTGCCTGCTGAATGGCAGTGAACGTAGAACGCCAGGAGAAGGCGAACCCGATTCCCCAATCGATGACGATGGAGCAGACGTTCCATTGCCCAACCATGAAGAAGTTCGAATAGCAATTACCCGCCAGAAAAACAACAAAGCGGCGGGGGCCTATGGATTGCAGGCCGAGCTATTCACACACGGCGGCAAAAAGATGATAAAGAGCATGCATCAGCTTCTTTGTAAAGTATGATCGGATGAAAGCATGCCCAACAATTGAAATTTGAATGTGCTCTGCCCAATTCACAACAAGAGAGACCACACAATCTGCGCCAACTACCGTGGGATTAGTCTCCTCAACATCGCATATAAGGTTATATCGAGCGTATTGTGTGAAAGATTAAAGCCCACCGTCAACAAACTGATTGGACCTTACCAGTGTGGCTTTAGACCTGGCAAATCAACAACCGACCAGATATTCACCATGCGCCAAATCTTGTAAAAGACCCGTGAAAGGAGAATCGACACTCATCACCTCTTCGTCGATTTCAAAGCTACTTTCGACAGCACGAAAAGGAGCTGCCTCTATGCCGCGATGTCTGAATTTGGTATCCCCACACGTCTTACAATGAACGAGGGCAAGACGAAATATCTCCTGTCATTAAACAAACAGTCGTCGCACTCGCGACTTGGCTCCCACGTCACTGTTGACAGTCATAACTTTGAAGTTGTAGATAATTTCGTCTATTTAGGAACCAGCATTAACACCACCAACAATGTCAGCCTGGAAATCCAACGCAGGATTACTCTTGCCAACAGGTGCTACTTCGGACTGAGTAGGCAATTGAAAAGTAAAGTCCTCTCTCGACGAACAAAAACCAAACTCTATAAGTCGCTCATTATACCCGTCCTGCTATATGGTGCAGAGGCTTGGACGATGACAACAACCGATGAGTCGACGTTGCGAGTTTTCGAGAGAAAAGTTCTGCGAAAGATTTATGGTCCTTTGCGCGTTGGCCACGGCGAATATCGCATTCGATGGAACGATGAGCTGTACGAGATATACGACGACATTGACATAGTTCAGCGAATTAAAAGACAGCGGCTACGCTGGCTAAGTCATGTTGTCCGGATGGATGAAAACGCTCCAGCTCTGAAAGTATTCGACGCAGTACCCGCCGCGGGAAGCAGAGGAAGAGGAAGACCACCACTCCGTTGGAAGGACCAAGTGGAGAAGAACCTAGTTTCGCTTGGAATATCCAATTGGCGCCACGTAGCGAAAAGAAGGAACGACTGGTGCGCGGTTGTTAACTCGGCTATAATCGCGTAAGCGGATCATGATCAATCGGGTACGTTTAAAATCTGGTTTCAAAAAAATGGTAAAAATTTTAATTTTTTTTACCAAATCGTGAAACTTTATATAAAAAATAATTTTAAATAAATTATATTATTTCGAGTATTACAAAATGGAAATGTGTTAAATGAGTTTCATTTCTTCAAAGAAAATTGATGACCTTCATGAAATATGCATATTCGTATTATTTCGTTATCATTTCCATATTTGTACCAATAGAGTTTCTATAGCATATATAGTACATATGTATATTACTTCTTTGCCACATTTGTCTGTAGGTTTACGAAAGCGAATGTGAGCCACATGCATATATACATGCAAGTGCCGCACGCATCTTTCGCATCTCCGTTGTCACGGTCAAACAATGGCCGAAACTGACGTTTTGTGAAAGAGTCAAACTGTCGAAACATTGATGCGACGACAAAGCGTCACAACACTGTGTTGTAGAAAATACAAGCTGTGCCGAAAAAATAAATGAATGGCCGCCGATTTTGGGAGCCACGGAAAAATATTTTAGAATTGATAAGTATTGTAAATCCACAACAGCTATGTTGCCACTTTTTCACCTCTTTTTTAGGACAAATATCAGAAATTTGTTCAGTTTATGATTTTTAGCTTTTGCCATCGTCGCGAAAAGACGCTTGTAGGCAAAGGTGTGCTGGGGGAGATATTACGGCGTCTGTTTTTATGAATGAAGGGAGGTCGCTAGTGGAATATGCGCCTGCGTTTATGAATGAAATCGTTTTTGTTGTAAAATTTACTACATTTGGGCTTCGTCAATTCGGCTGTCATATTGACTTGTGATGCTTCTGCTATTTAGACAATTGTTGTTTTTGTAGGACAATGCTTCAATTTAATGTACATACAATCCACCTAGTAATTGTGCGAGGAGAGGCACTGCTGTTATTGTTAAAAACAGCAGAAAACATTATGAGGATAGAAAAATCAGGACTCACAATATTCAAACAACAACTATTATATTAAAAGCAATGAACCAGCTCTTGTCAATTACTGCAATATATTGCCGCCGAGATACAAAATCCTCGTTGAAGAATATGAAGAAATTCTCAATATGCACAAACACAAATTTATTATGGAAGGCGACTTTAATGCTAAGCAGGTTTACTGGTGATCGTGCCTAACGACAGCTAAAGGGTGAGACTTATTCCAGGCAGCTCAAGAAACCGCGTGTGAATTTGTATCGACCGGAACACCAACTTATTGGCCAACGAATACCAGCAAAATACCTGATGTAATAGACTTCTTTATAACCAGGAAGATATCTCGAAATTTCATAGAAATAGAAGGTGGGTTAAATCTAAGCTCTGATCACTCCCCATTATATTTAACAGTAAGTGAAACAGTCATGAAAAGAGATCTTAGTCCGAAGCTATACAACAAAAATACGGACTGGAATTCGTTCAAACAAATACTAAAATGAAGTGTCCGCAAATCACAACAATTTAACAACTAGAGACAGAAGTTAACACATTCACGAAAGAAACAAGCAGCTTGGGATAATAAACGATAAAGCAGAAAATTATAGGTTCAAATTACCCTAAAGCGATAAAAAACCTTCTAATTAAGAAAAGAAAGTTACGACGAAAATGGCAACAAACCCGCTCACCTCTCGACAAAACCAACCTTAATAAGGCAACAGCAACAGAAAACGAGAAATTGCTCATATTGAGAATGAGTCAATTAATAAATATTTATCTCAACTATCCGCTGACAAAAAAGATGATTGCTCACTCTGCAAAAGTACAAAGTATCTGTGGTTAAATGAGTCTCAGACTCCTCTCACAACATTACACTCCCACACCACACACATTACATACACCACCTCGTCATTCACCACCACATCTTACCTACACACCACATCATCATTACCCTGCCAACCATGAGCAGGTAAAAAACCAGATAATCAGTGGGTAACATGGTGGTAAACGTGGGGGAAAACATATAGAGTTTGTCTTAGGCCGAGCGAATATTTTACCGTCTTTTCCCCTCACACGTACGTATACATGTGATCATACATCTCTGTTGCGCTCATTCAGCAGTGTCATATAAAAAGTATATTTGTCCTGCTCTAATATCCCCAATCGACGGCTGATGCAAGGTTGCATTTTAAACAGCTGATGCAGGGTTGCATTATTTGATTCCTACTTTAAAAATTTATTAAAATTTCAAAGAAACTTTTTAATTTTTAAATTATTATTATTATTACTTTTAATAGATATTTACATTTATACAATATACATATTTAATTTACAACAATAATTTCATCTGAAACAAGATTAATTAAAGAAAGGACTATTCATAGCTGAAAATAAAAGAGTGAAAAAAACTTATAAAAGGAAAATACCTGAAAATAAAGTAAAGGTAATTAAACCTGAAAATAAATAATAATTACATTGAATTTGTAATATCTAAAAGAAAAAGAGAGATTAATATTATCTGAAAAAATAAAATATATTAAATACAAATAGAATTTACTCTGCAAGCAAAGATTAATTAAATACAGTGATAAAATCTGAAAAGAAAGAATAATTAAATGAAAATAATAATAACATCTGAAAGAAAAGATAAATATTATTTGATCATTTAAAATATAAAACAAACATTAGTTTTCACATATTATGTTGGAGGCGCAGGCCGCCTTAAACGCATAAAATTATCAGTTGTTTTTTTTTTTTTTTGTACAATTTTTAAACACGCTTCAAGTATTTCTAAATGCAGTAGGATACAATCCTGGGTGGTAATTTGTCGTTTGACATATGTGTACAAATTGACAATTCGTTAGCCGTTATAAGAAAACAACAATTGGAAATTGAGTTTAAACAGAAACATATGTATGTTGACGATTTTAATAATACGTATTAGTATTATTTATAAGTTTATATTTAAATTGTGTAAAGTGTTGTTGCTGAAATAAAGCAAGATTAAGGTAAGGTGTATAAATATATTAGAAATATGTCGAAGTTTTTAATAAGTTTGTGTTTACAGAAGAATGCCGAAATTTTGTGTGTGCGGATGTGCGGCAGCTTAATCATTCTACAAATTCACATCGGAACGAGAATTAGCAAGGTAAGAGTCTATTTCGAAATATGTGTTGGGTATTTTATTGATACTTGGGTGAATTTTTATATATATGTACATTCATCAAATATTTAAGAGGCTATACCAGTGTTACCCATAGAAATTTAGGCGAATTTCGTGATTTTTTGAAGAAAGTACTCAATCGAATATTTCGAAGTTCTTTGGACATAATAAGGTAATTTTTCGGCTATATTCTAAGTTTTTTTTTTACAAAAATATTAAATAATAATACGAAGTTATGTGCTGTTTTCTTAGGTTCCGAAAAAAGTGTCTTTTTTAGGTAAACAATTATTTCTTTAATGGCAAATTGAAAATTTTTAACAAATCAAAAAGATCGTAGGTCATTGTATAGTAAACTAGCGTTACCCGGCGCGCTTCTCTACGCAAAAAATTGATTGCTTAAAAGATTTGATTTCTTAACACAATAATGAAGAAGAAAAGCAATGTTCAATTTAATACAATTGTATACACAACATTTTTTGTTTTATTTTGTGGTGCATAATAAACAAATTGTTCCAACTCTCGAACATGCAACGTACAGTTGACCGTGAGAAAAGCAAGCTTCCTCTAAATTAACTCCACACACCTGGAGCGTTTGCCCTTGGGCTTTGTTAACGGTCATAGCAAAAGATAGCCGAACAGGAAATTGAAGACGTTTAAATTCGAACGGCATGTCCGTTGGTATTAATGGGATGCGCGGTATTAGTACAATTTCACCTTTTGCTTTGCCAGTGAGAATTGTTGCTTGAATTAAATTTGGCATCAATTTCTTCACTGAAAGTCTCGTCCCATTACAAAGTTTCGGTGCATTAAGATTTCGAAGAAGTATAATCGATGAACCAACTTTCAAATTCAAATTATGCGGTGGCATGCCTGGTGGTTCCAAAGAATTTAAAAATTCAACCGGATAATTGACTGCGTCTTCATTATTCATGGCAGTGTCAATGGATTTATACGTTTCCGAATTACCTGGCAATTTTTCCTGGATGTGGAAATTGATTTCATTGACATTGACATTTTCTGGTGCTAAAATTGCACGTTCACGTAACCAATCATGGTTATTATAATTTTGAGCAATATTTGGAAAAACGCGATCAATGAGTTCTTCTTTTGATGATACAATTATTGAAAAATTATTCGGTAACGTGATAAACCCATTTTGATCACTTGCCATTTTTCCATCGCCAATCTTCAGCAATTGCTTTGAAAACTAACGTGCTGAAGAATCATTTTGAAGACGCACGCGCATATTGGTCGTCAACGAAAGCATTTGTATGTGTGCCCACAAAAATGAACTTTTCAAACATGCATTAATTTCATCAGCTGGTGTTGATCTCGGAATAACAGGCAACGTTTGACGAAAATCACCAGATAACAATATTAATGCACCGCCAAACAGCTGTAAACTCCGTCTCAAATCTTGTAATGTTCGATTTAAGGCCTCCAAAGATTTTTTAAGGGGCATTGGACATTCGTCCCATAAAATAATGGATGTTTGTTGCAAGACTTTAGCCATTCCAGAACTCCTTGAAATATTGCATGTTGGTGTTTCAATTGCTTGCATGGCAATTTCAAGGCGGAATGTGCTGTGCGGCCGCCATCAAGTAATGTAGCTGCAATTCCGGAAGTAGCAAGTGCCAATGCGATTTTTTGTTCCGACCGAATCGTTGCCAGTATTAATGAAATCAAAAATGTTTTTCCAGTGCCGCCAGGTGCATCCAAAAAATACAAGCCACCAGTGTTGTCATTGACAGCTTGCATCACTGTGTCATATACATATTTTTGTTGATCATTTAATTGTGGAGTATACGTTTGTACGAACGCACGCAATTCATTACGATCGAATTGCAGTTCGCGTTGCAATTCTCGTTCAAATAAATCATGCATTGGACGATTTGGTGGAGTCAATCCTAATTGGCCTAATGCCTTATTTGCAATCGTAAGGCACAAATCTTCGATCATTATCAAGGCTTCATTATACATTTCCAATGTCAGCAGCAATGCAGGATCATTGGAACGATGTCGAAGTCGAATCAAAATGTCTGCAGCCATGAAATCTTTGTATTTATTCCACAATTCCAGTGGATTTGATGGAAAACATGTTGATATTATGATCGAAAATAACATACGAATTTGAATTGGTGGAGAAACAATTGATGCATCACGAAGCGTAGCATTTCAATGCGTATCATCTTCCAACAAATGCAAGTGTTGACATGCTTCTCGGTATGTTGCGCACAATTGACCATTAACAGTTCGTAAATGTTGGAATGATTGAGGTCCATGTACGTTCACCAACAAAAGTCGCAAGTAAAAACATTCAACATTAGCTGGACTAACTGTATAAATGCGTCCCAAAGCATCTGTTCGAAAAATACCTGGATAACCATCAACAGGTGTGCCTTGTTTGCGACGTTGAAATTTTTTTGTTGATGCATTCCATGTGAAATAGTGAGGCACTTCTGAATATAGCAAAGTCCTGGAAAATTCATCAGTTTCACATAACTGGAAATAAACTGTCAGTGTAGTTACTGGTGGCTCTACTACTCTTTGTTCGGCATTTGCAGCAGTGTAGTAAACACGTTGGCCGTTTTCAAGATGAACTGCCAAATGTACAACAACCGGATGTCTGTCATGAATTGGAAACGATAAAATACGCCATACAGCTTCATTCGTACTAATGTAGCGCCCCATTTGGTACTGCAAAATTTCGTCATGATTATTCTCAGGAGCCACAGTGTATGACTAATTGAATACATTGAAAATTATTTCTAGAAAAAATTATACATTTAATTCAAACTTCAATGTGTGTGCGTGGAAATATGAATTCACATACACTCACACTGGACATAACCTCAATTGTGCAAATAAAGAAAACACTCACCGGAAAATGAGATCAAATTAAAATTGTGAAAATTAAGTAACGCTTGGCAATTGAACTATATATATAAAAATGAAGCAATTAAAATACAATTAAAAAAGAAACACATGGTTAACACTCACCAAAAGTATGTTTGTTCAAAATGAGAGCAAGATATAAAAGAACTCAAAGCACATAAGAAAACTGTCAACTTAATTCCAATGACAGCAAATTAATATTCTGTTCGCAATGAGAGCACGATGTAAAATTGATAAATCGTATTGAAAATACTTGATTTTGGTACAGTGTATTTACTCACAAAAAATGTCAAACTCAGGAACGGCTGCACCGATTCCAAACAAACTTCACACAAACCACCTCCTTGTAGGTAGGAACGAACTCTAAAATTTTTGTGTCAATCGATTCGGCGGTTCTTGAGTTATAAGATTACCAAGGAAATGTAACTTCTTTTTATATATATAGAAGATAATACTCTATAGAATACTCAGTTTCAATTTGAAGTCGATTGGTCAATATCTCGTTGAGTTATGATGTCAGAAATTTTGAAAATGTCGTTTAAACTATCAAAAAAATGAAAAAACCGATTTTTTGAAAGTGTCACACTGGTATAGCCCCTTAATGCATATTAGTTCTTACGCAGACAAAAGTGTGCATTATAAAAATTTAAAATCTTTTTTTTATTAATTCAAAACCATTTTTTTGCCACATGTGTATTATCTACAGGCAGCCTTTCCACCAATACAAACTATCCAAGTGAAGTGGCTATGTTTTTTTTTCGGGATGGACTACGGAATACAGTTTTAGTTGAGAACTTTTTTTAAGTATAATGAAAACTGTATTAGTTTCAATTAGGTTAAAGGACAAATGGCTTACAAAATTTTTGTTACGAAAGTGTTTAATTATAAATATAATTAATTAAGTAAATATGATATTAACTTATAAGGGCGTAGTTATACAAAATATGACTACATGTTACTTTTAAATTCTCAATACCATAAATAGTATTAATTATTTAAGGTAATTCATTTTGTTAAACCTTAAAAATTAGTCATAAATAATATGATAGTTTTTAAAAGATATGTAAGTTTTTTTGTATGAAAATAAACGTATAAATGGTTTATTAAAAATTTCGGCGAAGTTTTAAATGATGCCTCTAAAGGTTGGTTCACTTCGTACGTTCATTTAATGCTTTTCATGCGTTTTCATTTGTTTTTTTTTTGCACCATTTTAATTTTCATTAAAAAAAAAACTAACCAAGATTTCTTTGTTTTATACTAACCACTTTGCTTTCATATCCTTTTGTTAAATTTATGAAAATTTTCATAGGCGAGGAAAATGGATGCAATTTTTGGGGGTAACAGACACCCCAAAAAAATTAAGGTTAAGTAAAGGGGCAGTCCCCGATAGTAATTTGTACGCACCCACAGTGGATGTAATTCCAAAAAAATAATTTAGTGTTTGGAATAGGTAGTAAAAAAAAAAAATTTCAAAAAATCTATTAAGGGTTCAGGAGCTTTTACCAGATTTGACGAATCGTACACTTTCTCTTTTGTAAAAGTGAATGCGTCTTCAGGGATCTGATCTTGTTCAAAAAGTGGCAAAGGTTGGGAACAATTATGCAATTTAAAATATTCATAATACATATAACCACAAAATATGCAAATGAATTTCGCTGTAGGAAATCGCTTTCAATTACATCGATTTGGATACAACTCCTAACATTATAGGGGCTATCTAAGAACGGTCTTGGCAAACCTTGAAATGTTTGCCAATACTTCTCGCAGCCCTTTAGGTCGCATATATAGTAAAAATATGAAAAGTATGAAGACTATAGCCCTTGGAGTAAAATTCGCATCTCTTTTGGCCTATAGATATTCGCGACCCCTTTTTCATTGGCCTTCTACAAAAACTCTTTCAAAATTTATAAAAGGTTGGCCAAGAAATCCTGGATGCTCATTTTGCAGCATTAAGTCCCTGGAGTAGCGTAGCCGAGGCTTTAGTAATGAGGAGAAATACATTTCATTGTGATGAAATGTCATTGAAAACTCATTTGAAATATGATAGGTATAGGGATTTTATAGTAGGATTGGAGGACTATGGGGATGAAAATCGCACGTCCAGGATAGCCAACAGTGTTTTTACAGTAATGGCTCAAGGCATTGGAGGCAACTCCTGGTCTCAACCTGTTGCATAGTTCTTCGTCCATAATTCTTATAAAGGAGATGTGGTTCGGAAGTATGTTTTTGAAGTGATTGAAAAACTCCAAGGAATAGGTCTTCATACCTGTAATTAGTCTGTGATCAAGGATCCAATTTTGTTAATTTCGCCAGAGTAGTGGGTATTATAGATGATAGGCCCTATTTTGAAGTTAATGGTGAAGAAATCGTATTCTTTTATGATTCTCCTGACCTGTTAAAGAGTACGAGAAATTCTACTGAAAACTTCAAAAACCATATACAATTTCGTGGGCGTTCTGTAGATTGGAAAGATATAGTTCATTTCCATGAACAGGATTCACAACGTGATATTCGATGTGCGCCAAAATTGACTTCCGCACATTTAAGGCTCGGTACTTTTCAAAAAATGAATGTACGTTTAGCTGCCCAAGTCTTTAGCAATACAGTTGCTAGCGCAATGTTAGCCATGTATACAACGGGTCACTTAAATACATCTCAGTCCTAAACCTTTCTAAATACCGCGGAGTTTGTATTGTTTTTCGACCAACTCTTCAATATTTTTAATAGTAAATGCCTCGGAGCATTAGAAAAATATGGTGAACCCTTTTCGGGCAGCTTAGATCAAATGAATTTTTAATAGAAGCCGAAGAAGCCCTTAACTCTATCACTGTTTTTGATATGTTTGGTCGAGATATCACAAGTACATTTTTGTTTATTAGAGGTTGGCTTTTTAACATTCGCAGTTTAAGACGATTGTAGCACATATTGTCCCGGGAGGGATTTGAATATATCAAGACAAGAAGACTTTGCCAAAATGAACTAGAACACTACTACGGACATATTAGGAAAGGGGGAGGATTAAACACAAGAACAACTCCGTCCATGTTTTCTGACCTTTTCCGCCAATCTTGGGGCCTTAGATAGAGATTTAGAGCTATTTTCATTTCATTTCATTTGCATATTTTGTGGTTATATGTATTATGAATATTTTAAATTGTATAATTGTTCCCAACCTTTGCCACTTTCTGAACAAGATCAGATCCCTGAAGACGCATTCTTCTTCTTCTTTACTGGCGTAGACAACGCTTATGCGATTATAGCCGGGTCAACAACAGCGCGCCAGTCGTTTCTTCTCTTCGCTACGTGGCGCCAATTGGATATTCCAAGCGAAGCCAGGTCCCTCTCCACTTGGTCCTTCCAACGGAGTGGAGGTCTTCCTCTTCCTCTGCTTCCCGCGGCGGGTACTGCGTCGAATACTTTCAGAGCTGGAGCGTTTTCATCCATCCGGACAACATGACCTAGCCAGCGTAGCCGCTGTCTTTTAATTCGCTGAACTATGTCAATGTCGTCGTATATCTCGTACAGCTCATCGTTCCATCGAATGCGATATTCGCCGTGGCCAACGCGCAAAGGACCATAAATCTTTCGCAGAACTTTTCTCTCGAAAACTCGCAACGTCGACTCATCGGTTGTTGTCATCGTCCAAGCCTCTGCACCATATAGCAGGACGGGTATAATGAGCGACTTAAAGAGTTTGGTTTTTGTTCGTCGAGAGAGGACTTTACTTTTCAATTGCCTACTCAGTCCGAAGTAGCACCTGTTGGCAAGAGTAATCCTGCGTTGGATTTCCAGGCTGACATTGTTGGTGGTGTTAATGCTGGTTCCTAAATAGACGAAATTATCTACAACTTCAAAGTTATGACTGTCAACAGTGACGTGGGAGCCAAGTCGCGAGTGCGACGACTGTTTGTTTGATGACAGGAGATATTTCGTCTTGCCCTCGTTCACTGCTGTACACTCTTGTAAAAGATTGTACCTGCTCTATTAAGTTTTGCAGCTCGAATAATTTTCTCCAGCAGCAGATTGAAAAAGTCACACGATAGGGAGTCGCCTTGTCTGAAACCTCGTTTGGTATCGAACGGCTCGGAGAGGTCCTTCCCGATCCTGACGGAGCTTTGAGTGTTGCTCAGCGTCAGCTTACACAGCCGTATTAGTTTTGCGGGGATACCAAATTCAGACATCGCGGCATAAAGGCAGCTCCTTTTCGTGCTGTCGAAAGTAGCTTTGAAATCGACGAATAGGTGGTGAGTGTCGATTCTCCTTTCACGGGTCTTTTCCAAGATTTGGCGCATGGTGAATATCTGGTCGGTTGTTGATTTACCAGGTCTGAAGCCACACTGATAAGGTCCAATCAGTTTGTTGACGGTGGGCTTTAATCTTTCACACAATACGCTCGACAGAACCTTATATGCGATGTTGAGGAGGCTAATCCCACGGTAGTTTGCGCAGATTGTGGGGTCTCCTTTTTTATGGATTGGGCATAGCACAATTAAATTCCAATCGTTGGGCATACTTTCGTCCGAACATATTTTACAAAGAAGCTGATGCATGCACCTTATCAGCTCTTCGCCGCCGTGTTTGAATAGCTCGGCCGGCAATCCGTCGGCCCCTGCCGCTTTGTTGTTTTTCAGACGGGCAATTGCTATTCGAACTTCGTCATGGTCGGGCAATGGAACATCTGCTCCATCGTCATCGATTGGGGTATCGGGTTCGTTTTCTCCTGGTGTTGTGTGTTCACTGCCATTCAGCAGGCTGGAGAAGTGTTCCCTCCATAATTTAAGTATGCTCTGGGCATCGGTGGCTAGATCACCTTGGGGGGTTCTACAAGAGTATGCTCCGGTCTTGAAACCTTCTGTAAGCCGCGGCATCTTTTCGTAGAATTTTCGAGCATTACCCCTGTCGGCCAGCTTATCGAGCTCTTCGTACTCACGCATTTCGGCCTCTTTCTTTTTCTGTCTACAAATGCGTCTCGCTTCCCTCTTCAACTCTCGGTATCTATCCCATCCCGCACGTGTTGTGGTCGATCGTAACGTTGCGAGGTAGGCAGCCTGTTTTCTCTCCGCTGCGACACGGCACTCCTCGTCGTACCAGCTGTTCCTTTGCACTTTCCGAAAACCAACGGTTTCGGTTGCAGCTGTACGTAAGGAGTTTGAAATGCCGTCCCACAGTTCCCTTATACCGAGTGGTGACGCATTCACTTTTACAAAAAAGAAAGTGTACGATTCGTCAAATCTGGTAAAAGCTCCTGAACCCTTAATAGATTTTTTGAAAAAACTTGATGCAATATTGAATGACAATTGTGATTCTTGTTGTTATTTAATAGGATTTTCAAAAAAAATTACATAGAATCATGGGAGATGTATAGCCTTTTTATTGCTGCGAAAATTCACAACCTGACGTTCTAAAGTTATTTTTTATAAGAATTAGAACATATTTTTCTTTAAGAATTTTTAATAGGCAGGCAGCCAACCTTCATTTTCGGCGCATCAAATTTTTGTGCATTTCACATAGGTAACTACCTCCCCCTTTTAAAAGTTAGTTTCTGTATTTTAATATATGTATTCAATAGAGTTATAGGATTTTGGATACATCTATTGTGGGAGCTTAAAAATCTTATTAAATTATTTTGTGCAATATTTTTATTTAAATTATGAATTATGTTTATTTTAAGTTGTAAAGGTGAAAATAGGCCTACCAGGGAACCGAACACCTAAAAAAAAGTCGGTAACGCGCCTTATTGAAAACCTCAGGGGTGGTGTGGAAAATGCAAAACTTAAAGATTCAACAATAAATTATTAAAAATATTTATAATGTTAATAAAATTTGTTTAATTTCGTTGAAATAAAGAGTATATGAGAAATACATATGCCAATAAATTAAATAATCTGAAACGAGTTAACAGTCCTTGATCGAATATAAATATATATTTTCTGGTGACGAAGATCGTAAGTCGTTATTGACTAAGCTTTATTAAAAAGTCCGTTTACTATTACAAATTAAAGGGCACAAATTTTCATTTTTTTACAATTATTTATTATCTTGGTTCGTTTTTTTTGTTTGCATTGAAATGTCTTTTAACAAAAGTCTCACCAACAATCAATGGCACTACTAAACTAGCTTCTGCATACACCTTAACTGGTGAAGCTTCTTTCTTTATTTAACCCCAAGAAATAGCCTCATCTGGTCGAGCACCACTGTCACAGCCATCGAATTCCGAAGCTGTGTTAATAAAAACGGAATAATCGGTTCCATTTTCATCAAATTCGCATTGCATTTGTGATGCTTTATAATACCGCCACCAATTATAATCATTCCCGATTTGGTGGCTTTCACATCCATAGTGTTTAGATGTCGCAAATCGAACAAAATATCTACCACTAATCCGGGGTGAAGGAGAGTGGAAATACATCATGTCACCTAGGCTACCATCAGTAAGCGCAGGGCAAAACACAGGTATTTTATGTTTCGCAGCCCAGTAGTATATTGAGCTGGTGTCGTTTATTCTTTCCCCAAGTCGTTGTATAATACGAGAAGGAGACCAAATCATGCCTTTCATTTTTTACTCTTCAACCATTTCATCAAGTAGCGACATGAGCCAATCCTCGAACTTGCAATTGTTATCGTTCGGTACAAGCAAATTATCTATACGATTTATACCACGATCCCGTAAATCTCGGCCAGATAGGCATTTTATAAAGTCTTCTTCCACGCCACCCGCTGTCATTACGACACAATCCACCATTTGGTGTTCAACGAGGAATCGAGATTAGATGTGAATCCAAGGAATATTGTACAGCTGTGTTTTCGTCTAATGAATTCATCCGTTTCATGCAAATCGGCTTCATCAGGTTTCAACGGCTGCTGCCTACAATCAAGCTAAGAATATTTTAAAATACATAAACCTTTCCATAAAAAAATGGTTACATTACCATTAGATTGATTTCTCTTATTGTCATCCAAAGATTAGTAGCTTGAAACCCCGTATTAACATACGACTCAAATAATTTTGAATAATCAATTCCTTCATTCCAATCGTAGGCCCGCACGATGGGTGTGTTTTCCGTGTGTTTTTTCACTTTGTTTAAGTACCGCTTCTTTTCCGATATCTGGTTTAACGGACATTTTCTATTGTGTAAAACCTATGTTCACTCCAATTATTAAACTTTAATTAAAATATTTAGTAACTTTATACAAACTAAACTTTGCTTTGATTTAATTTGAATGTTCAAATATGGAAAGCTGCACCTTTTATGTTTTCTGTCGGTCAAATGTAAACAAACACATTCAGAAAAAAACTCACCACTTTATACAAACTAAACTTTGCTTTGATTTAATTTGAATGTTCAAATATGGAAAGCTGCACCTTTTATGTTTTCTGTCGGTCAAATATAAACAAACACAAGAGAAATCTAAAAACAGGGCTGTATCTTATTATTAAGAAATCACTACGAAAAAAATATCTGAATATCAGTAAATGACATTTTTATGGGCGAAATACTGCACACTAGTGAGGTGAAATCGGAGTGCGCAAATTTACCTAATAAAAAATATATACATATATAAGTTAGCAACATTAAAGTTAACTGCGATAAGCAGAATAATGCTGGATAAGAAATTAACCAATCAACACCCGGCACACGCGGAATAACGAGACACAAGTAAATAAGTCAATAGTGCTAGTATAAGTAATTTTTAAGTTATAAATAATTGATAATTGAAATTGTAATTTAGCCTTAGCAGAACATTTTGACAATAAAGGTCATTTTGACCAAAAATATTAATTTTTTTAGCCGTTTTAATTTAACCGGCAATAATTGGCGCCTAAGCTTAAAAAAGCTTGTTCGGTTCGTGAAAGTCTAAAAGTGAAAAAATATAGAAAAAAACGCCGCGAAAAAAGACAGTGAGCGTGAAAAGGATAGGAAAAGAGACTTCCTGGATGCTCCAACGATACCAACAAGAAATAGTAGCGAAAGCCTACAGCCAAGGTAACAAAAACAGTGTGAGAAGGTGTACCTCAGCACGAACAAGGAAAAGGGATAAATACACAATCATCGGTTACGAGGATAATGAAGCTGTATATAGTGGAAATAGCATAAGGAATATAGTTAATAATAAAAAAACAGAGAGAAAAAAATTGTGAAAAAAGTTTAAAAAAAATTGTTAAATTATTAAGTGAAAGGAAAATTTTAATAAATTATTAAGCTACAGAAAATTTGTAAAAGAAACGTAAATATTGCCTTAGTTTTGCGAAAATCAAAGGAGAGAGATTTTTAAATTAACCAAAAACTTTATGCATTTATATTAAAAAATCAAGAACCATACAGAATTCTCGTTTTAGCTATAGTGTAAGTAAATATAAATAACCAGAAGATAAAATACGACTTGTACAGCCAATAACATAAACTAAACTGAAAATAATATTGCTTAACTCTGCGATTCCGTAGCCAACTCAGGAGTTGACCGGACCCTCCAGGGTAAAACAGCCTCCTTCCTAGAAGGGATAACTAAAAATATAAATATTCAAACTAAAATAGTGGTATAAAATTTTAGAAAAAAAAAATTTAGAAATGGCAAATCCAAACAATCTAATTAGACCCCCCGTAATCGGGATTAATACTCCTGCTGCATCAACAGCACCGTCAGGCCCTAATAACACAATTTCGCCAGAAGTGGCGAACATGATAAAAAACATGGTAACTTTAGCAATAGAGCCAAGTGTACCTAATGTAGTACATAATATTCTTAATAATAAAATAAACCCGGTTATTACGGACCAAACAATAGACGAACAATTTCAAAACAACACGAATTAAATGGATAAGATTCCAGACGTTGTGAGATCCCTAAGGAATTTTTAGGAAATGCCTCACAATTTAGTTCCTGGAAAAAAACTGTCGAACGCATTTTAAGAATCTACGAACCCTTAGAAGGGACACCTAAATATTTCGGCATTTTAAATGTCATCAGAAATAAGATAGTTGGAAAGGCAGATATAGCCTAAGAATCTTACAACACCCCCCTAGACTGGACAGCAATCTCCCGCTGCTTGACTACTCACTACGCAGACAAACGAGACATAGGCACTCTAGAGTACCAAATGACATGTCTCATACAAGGACGAATGACAATTAACGAATTTTACCAAAAGGTATATGGACACTTATCTTTACTTCTGAACAAGATAGGACGTATGGAGATAGGAGAAGAAGCAGTCCACTTGTTAACGGAGAATTACCGCGCTAAAGCCCTCGATACTTATATAAGGGGACTTTTTGGTGATCTTCCCCGGCTACTTGGCATTAAAGAACCAAAAAGCCTACCTGAAGCCCTCCATCTTTGTCTCAAATTAGAAAACAAAAGCTTCAGAGCTTCTCACGCTAATAACCAAATCTCTATCACACCATCAATTTCTCGTCAACTCATAAGTCAACAACATCCACGACAGAAATACACCCAACCCAGATATCATCACCCATTAAACCCTCAAACCACATCCAATTTTTATCCTGAACTAGTTTATCGACCAAACCCCTTGACATATTACAACCCACAAAACTACCATAGCAACCAACTAAACCTTAACCACTCTAACATGCAACAACGTTCAAATCGGAATCCAAATGAATTTAGTCAACGATATCGGTAACAAAACTAGAATCTATATAGTCCACAGCAAAACATTGCTCCTCCTAGACCCCCTAAACCACTTCAACCGATGGACGTGGATGAGAGTATAAGGACAAAAGCCGTTAATTACGCAAATCGGCCAAAACCCCAAGAATCCGGTAAAGACCATCAAACGCTTCAGTGATAAATAACCCCCCACAAAAAATGCAAAGAAACTTTCACATAAATTCTAACGACGAAAGCGTATACAACTACAATGACCAATACAACTACAATAACCAATGCGACTACAATGAGCAAACATACAATGAGCCAAATCACAAGGACACAATTGAAGAAACACTCGACCTCACTGACGTACATTTTTTAGACTAAATAGCTCTTCGCTACCTTATTTCAGATGCAGGACGAAGAGCGGCGAAATAATGCAAATTATAGTAGACACCGGATCCAATAAAAATTACATACAATCAAACTTAATAGAAAAAGCAATAGCGAACAATACTCCTTTTCTAGCCAACCCAGTAGGTGGCAAAATAAAAATTACTCACCATACATATCTAAATCTTTTCAATTTAGAAAATTGCAAATTAAAATTTTTCCTATTGCCAACACTCACCACTTTCCATGCCATATTAGGAAACGATAGCTTAAAAGCACTTTCAGCAATCATACACACAAAAGAAAATTACATGGTAATAGCAAATACGAAAAGAATTTATCTGAGACAATATAATGTACAGGATGTTAACTTAATACATATCCGCGACGAACATATGAGTACAGTAGAAAAACATGCAATTAGGAAACTAGTACAAAAGCACTGAAACCTAGTTTCGGAACCGGACGAAAAACTAACCTACACAACAAAAGTAGACGCAGGAATTCGAACAAATTCAAACACGCCTATATACTCCAAGTCCTACCTTTATCCTATTAGCCTAGATACGACGGTATCATACGACAATCAAGATCACCCTATAACGCACCTGTATGGGTAGTGCCAAAAAAGAGGACCCGTCTGGCAGAAACAAATTTAGAATGGATATAGATTACAGGAAGCTAAACGCAGTTACAGTTGCAGATATGAATCCAATACCTGCAATAAATGAATTTCTCTCCCAACTAGGAGAAAACCGAATTTTCTCTGTGATTAATTTAAAAAGCGGTTTCCATCAAATTCCTCTTAAGGAATCTGACGTGGAAAAAACAGCATTTTCGAGTTCACCCGACTTCCGTTTGGTTTAAAAAATGCCCCAGCCATATTTTAAGGGACGCTTGACGACATACTAAGACAATACATAGACAGAATATGCCATGTATACATAGGCGATATAATTATATTTAGTAGAGACGAAAAATCACACTCCGAACACATAGACACAATTTTTGATACCCTCAGTAAAGCAAACATGAAGGTTCAAATCGATAAATGCGAATTCTTCAAAAAGCAAGTCGAATTCCTAGGATTCATTGCATCTTCCAAAGGAATTTCTACAAATCCTTCCAAAGTACAATCAATATCAAATTTTCCATACCCCCCGACGATCAAGGACTTATGATCATTCTTAGGCTTATCCAGATATTATAGAAGATTTATCAAGGATTACGCCAAAGTGGCCAAGCCACTTACATCCCTTCTTAGAGGTGAGGAAGGAAGAATGTCGAAGAGAACCTCGAAAAAAATCCAAATAAATCTAAATGAGGAAGCTAAATCTGCATTAAACAAAATGAAATCCACACTGACATCTAAAGACCTAATTTACAATATTCTGATTACAAGAAAGAATTTGACCTAACTACTGACGCCTCAAAGTATACCATAGGCGCCGTTTTAGAGCAAAATGGCAAACCAATAAATTTTATATCAAGAACATTGAACAAGGCCGAAGAAAATTATGCAGTCAACGAAAAAGAAATGCTTGCCATTATATGGTCACTGAACTCATTCAGAAACTATCTATACGGTACAGAAAAAGTTGTAATACATACAGACCACCAACCACTTACAGACGCTCTCAGCAATAAAAATAATAACTCCAAACTAAAGCCATACTTGAAGAATACAACTATGAATTGAAATACAAACCTGGGAAAGCCAATGTAGTTGCAGATGCATTATCCAGGCCGTTTGAAGTAAACTCCCTATCAGTTGCTACACATTCCGACGAAAGCTCATCACACAATCTAATTCCAGCAATAGAAGGACCCATAAATGCATTCAAAAACCAAATTTGGATCTCGTTAGCAGATGAAGACAGCTACCAGTTTAAAATACCATTCCAGACCTACCATAGACATATAATCACCAAACCCAACTTTTTAACAGAGAATTTAATTTCACTTTTGAAACGATACCTTAACCCGTCAGTGATAAATGGTACATTTACCTCTAAAGAAATAATAGGGAAAATCCAAGAAATTTACCCACTTCACTTTGGTTATTTTAAAATTCGTTACACCCAAACAGAAGTAAAGGACATAACAAGCGAGGATGCACAAAACGAGGAAATACTAAACGAACAAAGCGAGCACATAGGAATAGAGACGAAAATAAAAAACAACTAATACAAAGATGTTACTTTCCAAAGATGAAAATAAAAATAGAAAATTTAATTAAACAGTGCAGAGTCTGCAAGGAAAACAAGTAAGATCGCAGCCCTAATAAACCACAACTATTAGAAACCCCAATACCCCAATACCCTGGAGAAATTGTGCATATAGATATTTACAGTACGAAAAAAAAATTAGTTCTAACAGCAGTAGATAAATTCTCCAAATATGCTCAAGTTAAAATAATAGAGTCAAAATCAATAGAAAATATCAGAGAACCTTTACGACAAATACTTTTCGCTTTTGGTATACCCAAAACAATAGTTATCGACAACGAGAAATCTTTAAATTCAGCTTCCATACAATTTATGGTCGAAGACCAACTCGGTATTAAAATTTTTAAAACTCCCCCATACACAAACACAGTTAACGGACAAGTAGAAAGATTTCATTCTACCCTGTCTGAAATTATGCGATGCCTTCAAACGGAATGCACACACCGCTCATTCCAAGAACTCTTAGACCGATGTACATACGAATGTAACTACACCATACATTCCGCAACAGGGAAACGACCTATAGAGACATTTTTTGGCAGACGTGTTACAGTAGACCCAGAGCAGTATGAAATTATAGAAATCGGAGAAGACAGGCAAAAGATTTAGAAAACCATAATAAAACACGGAAACCTATGAAAATATATACTCCGAGAGATGTAATTTATGTCAGAATAAACAAACGAATAGGGTCAAAACTTAGCGCAAAATGTAGAAAAGAAACAGTTAAGACAAATCCAGTGTAGTAATCACTGAAAAAGGACTAACGGTACATAAAAGCAACATCAGACAATAGCAATTTTTTTCCCCTTTTACTTTGCAGGTTTTTTGTGCACTTAGTGTAAGTAGACTTTAAAATAATAGACTATACAAATTCACAATTAGCAACATTTGATACAGGATTGACAAGAATATAAACAGGAACCTACCGAATAATACATAAAGTAGACCTAGACGCATTTGAAATGGCACTCGACGAAATGGACAACAATATTAAAACCAAGATAACATCAGAAAATCCCTTTCTACCCATCTTGATAAATGAATTAACCTTTACACAAACTTACCTAAATAGACTAAGACCCAAAAGATTTAAAAAATCTATAGAAACAATAAGAAAAGTTTGGAAATGGATAGCGAGAAATCCCTATCATGATGACTTAGTAATTTTAGATAATCAAATAAATAATATATTATAATAAACAATAACAATAATCAAGTAGTAATAAATAAAATAAATTTTGACAGGATAAACAATATTACGAGAGTATCGAATAAGATTTTAAAAGCGGTACAATCTAATGAAGATGTACAACGCAATTTTGCTATAGAATTAAAATATAAATTAAAGATTGTTCTTTTACAATTATATAATTAATATTGATTATGCGATTCATTGGGCCAAAGCCGGAATCGTCAATTTGTATATTTTATCAAATGAAGAACTAGCACTAGCAAAATCCATTTTTATAAAAAATAGCTTTACATTAAATAACGTAGAAGAATCGCTAGAATTTGCAAATATAAAAGTAGCCTCAAATGAAACAATGTTATTTTATATGATAGGAATACCATTAATAAACGAAGAAATTTGCGATTCAATTGTTACCAAACCCATAAAGAAAAATAAATATATTAATAAAATTACCTATGAGGATATCGTAACTTGTAGTAAACATAAGGTATTTGGAATAAAAACAAAATATAGTGAGAATAATCATATAAGAATTTGTAACTATAAGAATATGATAGATATACTAATATACTACTTGTGTCCCGCAACTACTAGGAAGCGAACCAGCAGAATGCACTCAAATAAATAACCAGCACATCCCATCGATAGAAAACATCTTCCCTGGCATCATATTATTAAACCAGTATAATGGCACAATTGAAATCGATAACCAAAAAATAAAGCTTGTGGGATCATACGCCGTTCAATATCGTAATTCCACAGTCACTAATCATTTAAAAACCCTGTAGGCAATCCACACAGCAGCTCTAATAATAAATTTTTCATTAGTAGTTATTTGCCTGATCAGTCTAGCAACAATAGGCACTGCATCAATCGTAAGGAAGAATTGTAAGACAAAACTAATAGAACCATCGATCTACAATGTAAACGTGAATTTGGCCAATAATAAAGAAGACACATTGGAAACTCCCAGGTCAAAAGTGCCAATAACCCTAATAGTTTAAACAAACGAGGACGTTCGTTTTTGACGGCGGAAGAGTTAGCAACATTAAATTTAACTGCGATAAGCGGAATAATGCTGGATAAGCAATTAACCAATCAACATCCGGCACGCGCAGTATAAACTACAGCCATGCTGACCAACAATAATGCAACCATTGCAACAATTGGAATCAACATCCGGCACACGCGGAATAACGAGACACAAGTAAATAAATCAATAGTGCTAGCATAAGTAATTTTTAAGTTATAAATAATTGATAATTGCAATTGCAATTTAGCCTTAGCAGAACATTTTGACAATAAAGGTCATTTTGACCAAAAATATAAATTTTTTAGCCATTTTAATTTAACAGACAATAATTTATGCAAGTAATTACAAACGGGTTAGGAAAATTAAAGCAAATACATAAAACGGTCGCGATAAACAAAACAAAAAAAAAAATAATGAAAGAAAACGGGCGCGAAACTAAACCAATATAAAACATACAAACAACAATTTTCAACGCGGGAACAAAACTAACAACGCACCTGAACATCTGTTTAAAATATCGGTATTATATTTTCCCAGCCCTATAACGGAGCAAACGCGAAAACCGATATAAAAAAAAATAAAAGATTAAAACATTAAAACATATGTACATATCACTTTACTAATATTATTGCTGCCTTTTCATGCGATTATACAAAAACACAGAAAACAAAAAAAAAAAATCGACTTGCACTATTATCCCGCAATACCCCTTCTGCTTCCTAAAGCAGTAAGCAGGATTGCTTATAAAAACGCAAGCTAAGGCAGATCTATAACAAAGCGAAAAATAATAGCAAAAAAAAGGAAATTAATATAATACAAACATACATATATACACATCCTATCGCCACACGTCTATATGTAGCATATATTATATAAATTGATACAAAATTGAATATTTACACATACATTTACATATACATATATCTATATAGAAGCCGTAAGCATAAGCGCAGACGGCAAAAATACCTGCGCTATGTTGGCATATCTTCTCCCGCGGTGAAAATATTGCGGAAAAACAACAAAAATTACGCGGGTTAAATAAAATTCACCACATTACATAAATATCGCTTCAAAGTCCACATTGGTATCCATCTCGCAATACCCCTTGTTCTTTGACCGTCAAAAACAAGCAGGTTTGCATATAAAAGCATAACACATGCATACATATATACATAAGCATGTACAAAGTGCAGAGATCTCTAATCGAGCTCTCACTAGCACATAAAATAACTACGAAAGATCCGCTTATGGGCATACCCTATAAGAATTACGGGCACAAAATATAAAAATATAATAAATAAATATTATATATATATGTGGGATGAGAAATAAGGTCAGTGTGGCAACCACTTGTCCAAATGTCATACAGTGGATGGCATTTGTGGATTAAGTAGAAGTTGTGGGCGGTAAGGCTAGCGTCCATCATAGCGTAAGTTGATATAATTCATTCCTGATCGTACCGCCGTCCGCGACACACACACTGTGGATTCTTTTAGATATTTAAATAAACAGTACATATTAGTACATATTATATTTAAATAAACAGTACATATTAGTACATATTATATTTAAATAAACAGTACATATTTAAAATTTGAAAGTGTTAATTCGTTAAATTCTACAAATTGGGGGCTCAACCGGTATCGCCCGAGTGCGATTACCCCGAGAAAAGTGAACAGTGAGTGCCTGTGGTTTTTACTTTTTGGTCGCACAAATCGTTTTAAAAACTAAAAGAAATACTTTCTCCACGAGTGAAACTTTCCGTACATACATTAAACAAAGACAGTGCACTATTAATTTCGTTTAATCCTCGTGAGAATGCTCGGTCAAATCTATTGCTAATTAAAGTGTGTAAAGAAAATTTAAAAGTGCTACAATAATCACAGGCTATAAGGCGGCAGAACGGCAAAATATCGTGTTTGTCGTTCTAGTACCAGTGAGCTGAATACAGCTGAATAAGTGCCGGAATCTGTAAAAGTTTAACGGAAGTGGTGGTACATGAAGACCACGAAGGTACTGTACCTGTACCTACAGTGCAAGGAGCGTTAGGCGATTCCGTTAGAACGCCAATAACTAACGGCTCGCTCATAGGAATAGCAAGTTAGTGAGGCGGAATAAGCGAGTGACAACACCAAGCGCGTTTGCAGTCAACGAGAGCAGAGTAGCGGGCAGAGCAGAGCAGCAGGCATAGCAGAGGGAGAGCGGCGGGAGCAGAACGACTACGATAAGATTTTTGAATATTGTAGTAGTTAGAAGTATACGTACACATACATACATATATCGATATGTTCAGTGAGGTATTTAGAAGTAGTACAGCATCAACTGTATCATTTAAACGCTATTGTATTCTTACAGCATTTTGTATTTGGCGTATGTATGTGTGCATTGTAGTAATACGATACAACTACGTATAGGTGTAAGTAGTAGCAGTGTTTTGAATACTTTACAGTTTATAATTACATACATACGTATATAAGAAATCACCGTGGACATGTTGAGGGACAAATTGAGAGAGCTGAATTTAAGTACAGTTGGGAGGAAGAAAGACCTACAACACATGGTTTTTGGAGATGAAGTGGATGAGGGAGGTAGTGATAACGAATCAGCAAATTCCTTATACACTACAGAGGATAGGAGTGTAGGTAGGGTGCTATTTACGTTGCGTGATGTCGAAGATAGCATATCCAGTTTTTATGGAGACGGTACTTATAACGTGTACCACTGGGTTGATGAGTTCAACGAAGTTGCGGAAACAGTAGGGAGGAACGATTTACAGAAGTTCATATATGGAAAGCAGCTGCTAAGGGAAGCAGCCAAGCTGTTTGTTCGGGGAACGGTAGGGATCAGGAATTGGAATAGTCTGAAAACTGCGTTGGTGGAGGAGTTCGGAGAAAAGTTGAGTGCCGCGGAGGTACATCGTATGTTGAGGAATAGGCGTAAGCAACCTAAAGAAAGTCTGCAGGAATACTTGTACTCTATCATCGAAAGTGGTAAGCCAATATCACTCGATGAAAAGAGTATAATCGAGTATTTCGTGGAGGGTATACCGGATAGTCGGGAAAATAAAAGCATGTTATATCAAACGCACAGTGTGAAGGAATTAAAGGAGCAAATCCGTGTATATGAAAGAATTAAAGGTACGTCCAGCGCAAGTCGTAGAGCTTTCTCCCAGTCGTCAAACACAAGTAAAGGTACTGAAGATCAAGTTAAGAGGAGATGCTACCGCTGTAATCAGGAAGGTAATCTGGCTAGAGATTGCTCACGCGGGGAAGCAAACAACGTAATTTGTTTTAAATGCAAGGGGAAGGGCCATTATGCCCACAATTGCAGGGCTCACAACCAGGTAGTGTGGCGAAAAATGAACGTATTAACACAGTAGGTGGTGAGAAAGGCGAGTACATTTTCGTAAACGCGGTGATAAAAGAGATCACGTTTAGCGCATTGGTAGATACGGGATGCTTCACGAGTATATTGAGGTACGATACGCTTAGGAAGCTAGGAGGAATTGCTCTCAGGAAAGAGAAACAACGGCTGTATGGAATAGGAAAGGGCGAGATTACAACGATGGGAAACTTTATAGCAGAGATCTCCGTGGAAGGTGTGACAATGAAAGTCAAGTTCGAGGTAGTAAGAGTGCAAGATATACCCTACGCGGCAATCTTGGGAAACAATATACTTAAAGAAGTGGATTTGGTGTTCAGCAAAGGCAGAGTGGTATTTAGAAAACCCAATAGGGGTGGAGTAGTGTCGGTTGACACGGGTGCCAATGAGTTGGCGGTTAGAAGTATATGCGTTCAAGGTGGCGATGAAACTGAAATCTCAGCGAGTGAGAGGGTTTCTGCCGAGCAAGGGTGTGAGGATAAGGGTAATCCGGAAGGGCTGGGAAAGGAGGACACGGTATGTCCTGGCGAAGGATTTAAAGATGAACGAGAATTCAAAGTTTTTTGTGGGATAGAGGTACAGGTAGAGGATAAGTCGGACAGAGTAGACTTATCACATTTGGATAAATCTGACGCGGCGTTCGTCAAAACGTTGATAAACAAATATCAGCCTCAGAAACCAACGAGTGTGCCAGTTGAGATGAAATTAATTGTGACAGACGATAAACCGGTATATCAACGGCCTCGCAGGGTATCGTATGAAGATCAAAAGTACATAGAGAATCAAGTCGGGGAAATGCTTAAAGATGGGATTACACAAGAGAGCACGTCCGAGTATGCGTCACCAGTGGTATTAACCACAAAAAAGAATGGATCGAAAAGATTTTGTTGTGATTTTCGTAAAATAAACGAGAAGATACTAAGGGACAACTTCCCTATGATACTCATAGACGAGGCACTGGACAGACTACAGGGAGCGCAAATATTCACCACTTTGGACTTGAGGAACGGGTTTTATCACGTACCAGTTGAACTGGACTCCAGGAAGTACACCGCCTTCGTAACAACCAGTGGACAATATGAATTACGTTTCGTCCCTTTCGGTATCACCAATTCCCCAGCAGTGTCTTGCAGATTTATCAGGGCAGTTTTTCAAGATATGATTCGAGACGGTACGGTGGTGATATACATGGACGATATAGTCATTCCTACAAAAGAGATGTCTACCGGGCGTCAACAGTTAGAGAGGGTGTTAAATAGAGCAAGTGAGTGAGGACTACGTTTAAATTGGGAAAAATGTCAAATTTTGAAGAGGCAAATAAATTTTTTGGGGTTCATAGTCGAGCATGGGAAAATTTTACCGTCGAATGAAAAAACGGAAGCGATTAAAAACTTCCCGATTCCTAGGAACATAAAGGAGTTACAAAGATTTCTGGGGTTAACATCGTTCTTCAGAAGGTTTATTCGGGATTACGCAAGGATAGCCGAACCATTGTCGGACTTATTAAGGAAGAATGAGAAGTTCAGGCTGGGTGACGACCAGTTAGTAGCCTTTGCAGAATTGAAAGCCGCATTGGTTAAAGCTCCAGCATTACAGCTATACAACCATGGGGCGGAAACGGAACTACACGCGGATGCATCGAAATACGGTATTGCTCCAAAAGGACGCAGAAGACCAATTGTTACACCCTATAGCGTTCATGAGTCGTAAGACTACAGCAGCTGAAGAAAGGTATAGCGCATTCGAACTTGAGGTTTTGGCGGTAATTAAGGCTTTAAAAAAGTCGCGGGTTTATCTGAAGGATATCCATTTTAAGATAGTGAGCGATTGCAATGCTTTCACAATGACGGTGAAAAAAAGCGATGTTCCAGACAGAATCATGAGATGGGCCATGTATCTCCAGGAGTACGATTACGTTGTCGAGCATAGGTCAGGGACGCAGATGAGACATGTAGACGCATTAAGTCGCGTATATTGTTTACTAATAGAGGACTCCTTAAAGTTTAGATTGAAGGAAGCTCAAATGCAAGATGATTGGATTAGAGCAGTGAGGAAGGCGTTAGAGAATGTACCCTATGAGAAGTTTTACATAAGAAATGAGTTAGTATATTACGATCCCATCAAGGAGTTGTTGGTTGTACCCGCAGACATGGAAGATGAGATTATAAAGTTAGCACACAGGCAAGGACATTTTGCGGTTAAGAAAACGGAAGAGATTTTAAGTAAGAATTATTATATACCAAACGCAAATGGAAAGGTGAAGAAAATAGTCAGAGCTTGCATTGAATGTATTGTAGCAGATGCCAAAAGGGGGAAAAAGGAAGGCTTGTTGACCCCGATCGACAAGTCTCAAGAACCATTAGGAACGTACCATATAGACCACGTGGGTCCATTGACCGAAACCAGGAAACAATATAACTACATTTTAGTAATAATAGACGGCTTTTCAAAGTTCGTGTGGTTGTACCCGACGAAGTCAACTGGGGTGGAAGAGGTAGTGGATAGGTTAGAAAAACAGGCGTCGATTTTTGAAATCCGAGGCGGATTGTTACAGATAGGGGGGCTGCCTTTACCGCAAATGCTTTCAAAGATTATTGTAACCAGGAAGGCATACAACACTTGCTAATTGCGACGGGGGTTCCTCGCGGCAACGGTCAGGTGGAACGAGTGCATCGTATAGTTATTCCAATTCTCGCGAAAATGTGTCAGAACACTTCAACTCAGTGGTATCGTCAAGTGCCAAAAGTTCAACAAATCATGAATAAAACCTCTCCGCGGAGTACGGGGATAGCACCCTTCAAAATACTTACAGGTTTAAATATGCGCACAACAGATAGTTCAGAAGAACTATGCTAAACGGAATAGAGGTTGAAGAGTTAAATACTCAGCGCGACTTAGTAAGACAGGAGGCAAAAGAAAACATAAAGAGAATTCAGGAAGAGAACGTTAGAACATTCAACAAGAATAGAACGGGAAATTTTAGATACGGAGTTAACGAAGCAGTCGCAATTAAAAGAACACAGTTCGGGGTTGGCACGAGATTGAGGCCGAAATATCTCGGGCCATACAAAATAGTCGCACAATTACCACACGGAAGATACAAAGTAGAGAAAATAGGAATCCATGAAGGACCTAACAAGCCCATTACAGTTGCGGAAAATATGAAGAAATGGGGTTAGGTATTCGAGGGCGAATAGCTTGTCAGGACGGCCGATTGTGGGATGAGAAATAAGGTCAGTGTGGCAACCACTTGTCCAAATGTCATACAGTGGATGGCATTTGTGGATTAAGTAGAAGTTGTGGGCGGTAAGGCTAGCGTCCATCATAGCGTAAGTTGACGTCCGCGACACACACACTGTGGATTCTTTTAGATATTTAAATAAACAGTACATATTAGTACATATTATATTTAAATAAACAGTACATATTTAAAATTTGAAAGTGTTACTTCGTTAATTTCTACATATACATATATACTTAAAAAAAATATATATATATATATATTACAAATATATATATATATACATATACTTACAAAATATATATATATATATACATATATATATATACGAATATATTCATATGCGCATATAGGAAACATTTTCTGCTTCGGTAATTACAACCAAATTAAACATAATTGAAGTAAATACAGTACACTCGTAATTTACGTATTTCATTTGAAAAACTCTTATTAACCTACAAGAGTTTCGGTTTTCGGCTTCACGTACAATTGAACGCGTTATCGTTAAATTAAATTCGTTCAAAACTCTTATTTATGCAAAAGAGTTCACGTCCAAACACATAAGTACATATACAAGTATATACGAAAATATTTTGAAAGTTTATTTATCAAAAAGCCAGTGGTTTTATCGATTCTCTTTGAAACTCTTGTATACAAACGAGTTTTCTATTCTCTATGTTCTTATACAAAGCTATTTCTGTACATCTACCAGTCTAGTTTACACTTATACATTTTAAATTATTTTAAAACATTTTCTAAAAGAGTTTAGATTCAAAAGAATCAAAAGCAATACAGCAAAACAGCCCATGTACACCTGCTGATGCTACACGTTCAAAGCAAGGTGCTACAAAGCAAAAAAGGCTGAAAGATATTTCATATACTAAGTTTATTGCTGAGAGTGACAGTCTAATTCGATACTGCACTCGATTTTCAACTTCATCGATTCAAGACAATTCGGAATCGGTATTAGAAATCAAAAAAGAAAAACTGGGCAATTTCAGGACACGTCGCAAGCTGCATATGACGCAATTGCAGAATCTGACAAATCAGATCTACCTGAAAATTTCAAATCTTCAGCATACTCCAAATATGAAAACTGCTTAGACCAGTATGAGGAGACGAAAGCTGTGATCTCCGATCAATTGAAATTAATTAAAGCAATTACACCTACTCCACAACCGAGAGTAGAGCTGCCACAAGTTCAAAGCCAAGAGGCGAGTTCAGGCGTCCACCTCAAGGTGCCCGCAAGTGACACTGAAATTTTTCATGGTGGTTATGAACAATGGCCGTCCTTCCGGGACATGTTTACAGCCGTGTACATAAACCATCCAAAGTTATCACAAGCGCAAAAATGGTATTATCTCAGATACAAAACAAAAGGTCAAGCAGGGATAATAGTCAAACAGTTCGTTCTAAATGACGAAAATTTCGATTATGCTTGGGAAGCTCTAAGAGCTCGTTACGAGAACGAAAGAATATTAGTCGACAAACAAGTCACAATATTAATGAATTTACCAAAAATTCAGAAAGAAACAAGTGAAGAATTTATAAAGCTTCAATCCACTGTTTCAAATTGCTTGTCAGTTCTAACGACAAAGAATATTCCCACAAACAATTGGGACCCCATTCTGGTAAATATATGCACATCCGCATTACAAGAAAAATCGTTACTTTTGTGGGAGCATTCACTCTCATCAAGAAGAAAGGGCCCAACGTGGCAACAAATGAAAAATTTCTTAACTACCCAATTTGAAATCGCAAAAAGGGTAGATAAAAAAATGGTCAGAACTAAACACGTTCAACACGACCTAAATCGAAGCTTCATTAGTCCCCAAGCGAGTAACAACAACAACTTAAATCGTAGTTTTTTCAAAACACGTTTACATCCGAACAAAAAAAACATATGTTATGCGAACTGTGTAAAGGAGGGCACAGGCTGCAATCTTGCGAGAAATTTAAAAAACTAAATATTAACGAAAGAAACAATTGTCACATGCGCATGCTCTCAAAGATTGCGAAAGCAAATTTAATTGCGTTTATTGCCATAAACGACATAACTCAATGCTGACATTACAAATTTTTCCAGCTTCCTAAAGCAGAGTATTATTACCCATAGCAGTGGTCTCCATCGAGCACTGAGGAGAACTGTTTAAACTTAGGGCCTTAATAGACCAAGGATCCCAACGATCATCTATAGCGTCTAGGGCACAAACTAGGCTACAATACTAGCTAATTTTGAAATTACGGGAATGGGCGGAAGAGTAGTACAAAACTCAAACAAAATCTGTCCCATCACCCTTATTTCCCCCCAAGCGGATAAGCGCATTCAAGCAGAAGCTATTGTCTTACCGCAACTAACGAACATGCTTCCAAGCTATCATATAAATAGCAAGCATTGGCAAAAGGTTTCACACCTTAAGTTAGCAGACCCCAACTGCAACACTCGCGCTCAAATAGACATTCTATTAGTCAGCGATCTCATACCACAAATTATTCTCGAAGGTGTTGAGAAAATTACAAAAACACTTCTGGCGCAAAATACCATTTTCGGATGGGTCCTAAGCGGACTAGTTGCGGAACCAGTCACAACAATGACAACTCAAGTAGAGGAAATCTCAAACGAGTACTACAATACACAACTAAAGAAATTTTGGGAGTTAGAAGAACTCCCCCCCGTATCAATCACAACCCCAGAAGATCGATATTGTGAGAATTTTTACAAATCCACAACTACTCATTAGATAATGGCCGGTACGTCGTACGACTACCACTAAAGCTAGAGTTTCCCCACACACTCGCCTTAGGTCATTCTCGTACCTCCACTATCCAAAAGTTTTTAAGTATGGAAAAAAACCTACTTAAAAAAAGCGAGTTAAAACCAGAATACGAAAGGGTTTTAGAAGAATACCTCTATTTAGACCACATGGAGGAAGTCAGCCCTGGCGAAAAAATTATAAAATTCATTTTACCTGCCACATCATGCAGTAATAAAGCCAGACAAAAAAACCTCAAAGGTAAGAGTTATCTTTAATGCATCAAAATCATCAAGTTCGGGGAATTCCCTAAATGACATTTTATTTACGGGATACTAAATTGGCGTATATACAAATATGTTTTCAATGGGGATGTTGAGAAAATGTATCGACAAATAGTCGTACATAAAGGTGATCAAGAAGCGAAGCGAATTATTTTCCGAAAATCTCCCAATAGTCCACTACGCGACTTTAAATTAAAAACAGTTAACTTTGGCGTAAAGTGTGCCTTATACCTCGTTATTCGTACACTCCATGAACTGGCAGAAGACAAAAAGTCAGAATTTCCTCTGGCAACACAAGTGTTGAAAACACAAACGTATGTAGACGACATTCTGTCTGGAAACCACAATCTTCTACAGGCATACGAGTCACTAGCCCAAGTGACACAAGCGCTCAATACAGCTGGATTTCCGTTGAAAAAGATAACGTCGAACCACCCTAATAATCTATTAGACACTAATTTCCTTAAATTCGAAAAGGACAGCACAACAAAAACTTTGGGGATACAATGGAATGCGATATCAGACCAATTTTCATACACTAATGAGGAAATATCCGCATTATCAGCTATCATAAAGAGGCAAATTTAATCCTCGGGTGCAAAACTTTTTGACCCCGCAGGATGGCTATCGCCAATTATGATACAAGCCAAAATCCTGATACAAGAATTATGGCTAGATGGTACCGACTGGGACGAGCAAGTAAAACCACTTCGTTTAGAAAAGTGGTCCCAGTTCGCGAGCAATCTAAAAGGCATCACACAAATACAAATCCCACGATGGGTAAATTATGTCCCAGAGCACAAAGTCGAACTACACGGTTTCTGTGACGCCTCTGAAATGGCATATTGCGCCACTATATATGTTCGCACACAAAGCGACAAGGCGACCATAAGCCACTTACTAGTTGCAAAAGCAAAAGTGGCTCCTCTAAAAACAATAAGTCTCCCACGACTAGAACTATGAGGTGCACTACTACTTGCCAAACAAGCATCCATAGTGCAAACGCATCTGGATATGTCAAAATATAAATTATATCCCTGGTCTGATTCTGAGATTGTATTAAATGATTGGAAAAACCACATGCATGGAAGACGTATATTTCCAATCGAACGTCTCAAATTCTTGACCTAGTGGGATCAGCCACTTGGCGACACGTAGCCAGTGCTGACAATCCTGCTGATCTAGGTACAAGAGGGTGCAAACCTCTGCACCTTGCCATCACCACATTCTGGTGGAATGGCCCCGATGGTTAACAGAATCTCCCGATTCTTGGCCACAATCGCTCATGCGCAATATTGTTGCCCCAGAAAGTCGAAAGATCAACTCCTTTCACGCAACATTGGATAATACTGACATCCAGGAGAGATTTTCATTTTACCCCCGAGCGCTCAGCGTAATCGTTTATATGCTCAAATTCATAGAGCGACTCAAACTTAGCATGAAAGGAATACGCACAGTATATCCCCAAGGCGATACAGTGACGCACCTAGACTTACAAAAAGCAAAGGTCGCTCTTATCGCATCTACTCAAGTGCACTACTTCAGCCAAGAGATATCAGTACTGAGAGAATCGAAGCCGATTGATAAAAAGAGCTCACTCCTAGTACTAAATCCATTCATAGATATGAAGGGTCCACTTCGTGCAAATGGTCGGCTTGTCAATTCAAGCCTAAGGTACAACGAACGTCATCCCATTGTTATATCAAAGAGATCGCAACTTGCCACATTATATCTCAATTATGTCCACGTACTACTATTACACGCTGAACACCGCCTCATGCAACAAATAGTCCGCCAAGAATTTTATATCCCAAGACTCAAGCCAAAAATAAAGAAATGAATTTTTTCGTGCAAGATATGCACTACGATTATGGCTGCACTTCCACCGGAACGCTGCAACTTTTCTCCGCCCTTCACTATCACAGGTGTCGATTTTGCTGAGCCTTTTCAAATAAAGGCATCCATGCTAAGGTCTCTTACACTATTGAAAGGCTACGTGGCTGTCTTTGTCTGTTTTACGACAAAAGCAGTACACCTCGAGCTATGTACTAATCTGACAAAAGAGGCTTTTCTCGCGGCATTTGCTCGGTTCGTCGGACGACGTGGTTTTCCGTCAAAGCTCATGAGCGGCAATGGCAAGACATTTATAGGAGCTCAAAGAGCCACTGAAAAACAGTTTGTGGACTTTATCAAACAAGTTTCACCTGAGATTGTACAAAAGTAGGCTCCCCAAGGCATTAACTGGCAGTTCATCCCTCCAAGCGCTCCTCATATGGGTGGTTTATGGGAATCCGCAGTAAAAAGTTTTAAATCCCACTTTAAAAGAGTAGCTGGAAACTACAAATTTAACTTTAAAGAATTTACCACATTATTAATTCGTATTGAAGCAGTTCTCAATTCACGGCCATTGACGACAATCTCGCAAGATCCCTCATACCTGAGCCAGGCGCGGAGTCGCTTTCCTTACTAAATAGATGGGAAAGAATTAAAATTATCCGTTATAATTTCAGCCGCCGATGTAAGGAAGAGTATATGAAGGACCTTCATAAAAGGTACCGCTGGAAAACTCCTGAAAAGGCGCCAAAGTTTGGAGATTTTGTCCTAATATATGACGACTGTCTCCCCTTACAGAATGTCGGCTTGGTCGCATAGAGAAGCTACATCACGGCTCCGACGGTCACATACGAGTAGTTGACTTCCGTACACAAAAGGAAATCTAACGAGACCGCTCGTTAAACTATGCTTCTTACCAACCGCAGATAAAAAGGTCATAAAAAAAACTGACACATACGAACGCCAAACCCTTTGAGGGTTTTACTATACTGACCTAGTACCATCATCCTGACTTGGAATTTCTCACCCCCCAGACAATAATCCCAAAAATGTTCTACAGTGTAATTAACAATCTCCTTTATACATAGTAGATTACCGTGGACCTAAATACGCCAGTGTTAGCCACGCCAACCGTTCGGTCGGCTACCAGCGTGCAACGCACCGGGCCTACCCCAACGCTCCGAGCTGCAGTTGCAACAGCACCAGCAACAACACCGGCAACAGGCAATCGTTCATCGCGGGTCTCGCGATGTGAATCGGTCACCGATACCTCGCAGCCACGCAACAAGGCATCAACCCGGAAGTCGAGCAGTGCATCAGCGGGTTGAAATATCAATCCGGCGTCGACAGCCTAGGCCCCAGACACGGCGACCTGCAGGTTTTAGCAGCGTCGTGGCAACGCTGCAACAGCTGCAGCGACTCCTAGGCTAATCAGTTGCCTAGGGGGGCCGGGATGGTTAAATGAGTCTCAGACCCCCCTCACAACATTACACTCCCACACCACACACATTACATACATCACCTCGTCATTCACCACCACATCTTACCTACACACCACATCATCATTACATTCCACATCACACGCACACAAATACTAGAACATCACCATTTCAACATACCAAAAACAAGGAACAAAAGGGACGGACGGACAAGGCACCAGCCTCTTTCGCATGATCGCTACGAACGCGCACGCATCGCCAAATTTTTTTTTTTCGTTGCGCCCTTTTTAATTATTCAATTATTCCAGTGGAAGGTAAGTGTCGCTTAAAAGGCTCAGAAACTAACCCACTAAAACAATCTGAAACGTCCAACAAGTCAAGTTGCACCACTGAAAGCTGCTTCCAATACATTGGCTAGAAGTGATTGTGATAAAGCTAATGCATTTGAAAAACACCTAGCTGAAACCTTTCGTCCAAACGAGGATAGTAAAATCGCGTTCCTCAGTAGTATTCAAAAGAATCATGCAACAATCCCAGTGATCACCATTTGTGAACTTAAAAGAGAAATTAAAAAGCTTAAAGTTAAGAAAGCAGCTGGCTTCGACTTAATTACCAGTTAAATTACCAGCAGTTACCATACAAATGTTTACGGAAGCTCACCTATCTTTTCAATACAGCAATCCGTCTGACACATTTTCCAAGCCTTTGCAAAGTTGCCGAAGTTGTTATGGTTCCTAAGACAGGAAAGTATCCTCACGTAGTATCGTCATGTAGACCAATTTCTCTACATCCACAAATGTCAAAACTTTTTAAAAATTAATTTATCTAATATTAAAATCTATAATGGACGAAAAGCAGTTAATCCCATCGCATCAGTTCGGTTTTAGAAAAAAGCATTCAACAATAGAACAAATTCTTATAATAACATCAGAAATAGAAAAAACCCTGGAGGAGGGAAACGTATGTTCAGCTGCATTCCTTGACGTTGCATAAGCGTTTGACAAGGTACGGCACGAAGGCCTTGTGCAAAAACTAAAATCATGTCTTCCGGTTGAGTATTGTGCTCTTTCAGAATCGTATATTACCATGAGATTTTTCCGTGTAAAACAAGAAAGTGAATTCTCCAAACTAAAAGAAATAAAAGCAGGAGTTCCTCAGGGAAGTATCTTAGGTCCACTTTTATATATTCAAACAGTATGACTGCCACTTTTGCTGATGACACCGCAATACTATGCGGCGAAAAAATAGCAGAAAAGGCTGCGCTAAACATGCAACATGCAATCGACTCTGTAGTAAGTTGGACTAAAAAATGGAGAATAAAACTAAACGGTGGCAAATCGGTTCATGTAAATTTTACAAACAAAAGAATCACTTATCAACTTATAAGTAATCTAGATATCTGATACCATATGCAAATACAGATAAAAATCTTGGAATGACGCTCGATGCTAGATTACGTTGGGAAGAGCAAATTAAAATAAAAAGGATTGAACTTAATCTGAAATTGTCGAAAATGAAATGGCTAATTGGGCGAGAATTAGAGAATCTAGCGAGCTTTCAATCTAAACGGACGTGCATTGATGCGCTCCGTAGAAACTTACTAAAAAAACAAAAATTTAAAAATAAACAAATACCAAAAAATGGCATTAAGTGCAAGCGTTAGCAATAACGCCGAAAGTGTTGATAAACACATAAAAAACACAAAAATTTAGACTGTTTGTAAACAATAAAAAAACTAATACATAAGTGCAAAATAAACAATAAAAGAAACAAAAAAATACGAGCGCAGCGCAGCCCCACCAACAAGGCCGTAGGCATCCTCTGAATGCCTACTTCAGCTTTGTCGAGCCTGCGAATTCAGCTACCAACAAACAAGGCAACAGTGAGAAGAATGCGTCATCGCAGCACCATAAACAGTGCTTATACAAAACAAGAGCAGAAAAGAACGGCAGTCAACAACGGCCAGCAGCAAACGTGATCACTCAAACATCTAAGCAGGTACCAGCATGTACGCAGGCAGCGAAGAACAACATAAAGCAAGGTGAGAATGTACCAATAAAAAAAGGCCAGTCTGTACTAATTGGCATTGACCGCTACATTAACATAAAAAGGAAATTAAGTCCTTCAAAGTCAACGGTCAATCCCAAGAAATTTCAAGGCGGTACACCTGTTAAGAATAAACCGGAAGTTTTAAATGGCAATAGGTTTGCCTTACTAAGCAATGGATCAGACGACGATGCCAAGGGTACCACCTCAGTCGTTAATGCCAAACCACCTCCAATATATTTGCGCGAACGTAGCAGTAATGCTCTCGTTGCTGAAATAAGTAAAATTGTAGGTACTAACAATTTCCATACAGTGCCTTTGAAAAAAGGCAATATAGATGAAACAAAAATTCAGTCCTACACTGAAAAAAGTTTTATGGACATAGTTAAATTTTTGTCAAATAAAAACAAAAATTATTATTCGTATCAACTGAAGAGCTCTAAGGGCCTAGTTGTTGTAATCAAGGGTATAGAGTCCGCCGTAGACTCTAGTGAAGTCAAAGAAGCATTGGAACAATATGGTTTTGGAATTAAAATAGATGTAAATATATTTAACAGAAACAAAGTACCACAGCCAATGTTTAAAATTGAATTGATGCCGAACTGAAATCAACTTAAAAAAAAATGAAACACATTCAATATATAATTTGAAATATTTGCTGCATCGCTGTGGAAAAACCACATAAAAGAAACGGTCCGGTACAATGTACTAACTGACAAGAATATGGGCATACTAAATCATATTGCACTCTACGCAGTGTTTGTGTGGTATGTGGTGATTTACATCCCACTTCTAAATGCACCCTCAAGAAAGAAGAAATAAATAAAAAGTGCAGCAATTGTGGAGGAGATCACACTGCTAACTACAGAGGTTGCCCCGTATATAAAGATTTGAAATCGAAGTTGTCACAGGGCATTCAAGCACGTCGTAACCAAATGTTACAAACACTCCGTAATGAAATTATAGCAACCTCAGAAAAAATATCAAATCCTATTGCTTCTAACAATAATAATATGCAAGGAAGCTATGCAAATGTTGTGAAAGGCAATACTGTGCAAATGCGACTGTTACGGAATGTATTGAGTAATTACACTCATGGACTGCTCTGTCAAATAATTCGTCAAATCTCCGATGTTCCTGTTTTGTTTTTAAGCATCTCATAATTTCTGAAAGGGTGGAATGGAATCTTTCAACTTGTCCGTTTACAGAGCTTTTGTAGGGCGGAGCTTTAAAAACATTTATACCTAGCTGACCTTTCATCATGAAAGTAATAGTTGCAGAATTAAGAGACTTTACGCACTTGGGTACTCTATAATAAAATAAAATGTCATGCAAAGGTTTTTTTATATCTTCTATTGATTTTGACTGGATTATTCTTGCTTGTGAATGTTTTAAAAATTTAACTATTGCTGTTAAGACTAATTTTTTCAGTTGAGTCTATGTGAAGTGTATGCCCAGGAAACTCAGGTATTGGGGTTTCTGTAAATGCTGGATTTGGAGGATGCCTATTATATTTTTCTTCCTTGCATACTTGGCATTATTTTACCAGTGTAGCTATTCTTTGTCTCATTTTCGGAAAATAATATTTCTCTGATAGTTGCAGTTTGTTTTCCTGAGCGTTCCTATGAGCCTTGTTCTAAATCTGTAAAATTATCTCATCCTGATCTGTTTCTTTTCTTATGTCTTCTACCTTTATTTGAGTAAATCTGATTTTAAGGAACCTGAGATGTTCTGGATACAGTCTTTGCATTTATCCCATTATGTCTTCTGTCGTGTAGATTCCATTTATTACTGAAGCTTTTATGAACTTTCTCAATATTTTCATTAAATCATCATCAGAATATGTTGGTTGAAAAACAGTATGTCTATGGAATGTAGGGAATGGAATGGTAAACTTGTAGTCAGGAGAATGTTCTTTGTAAATAAAAATTTGGTTTTTTAAAGCGTTTATCGGGAATAAGAATATGAGAAGATCTTTGAGGACTGTGCTGGGTTTCTGTTTTTGAATTAATTTCATTTTGTTTTGGTACTCGAGACAATGCATCGGCTACAATATTTTCTTTTCCTGGTTTATAGAGTAATTCCTCATTATACTCATCCAGGTAAGACTTCCATATTTTAATCGCTATTCCACCTTTCCAATTAATCATGTGTAAGTGGTTCGTGATCTGTATAAATTTTTACTTTGGAACCACCATAAAGATAACCTTTAAAAGTCTTTACTGCCCAACATATAGCTAACATTTCTTTTTCGCTGTTTCATAGCCTTCTTCAGTTTTTGATAGAGTTCTCGATATAAACGCAATTGGTCTGCCAGATTAAGAGAGTACTGCTTCTATTGCATGATCAGAGGCATCTGCGGTTTATGTAAATTCTTTATTGAAATCAGGGTATTGTAGTATTACGTCATTAGATATTAACGCATTTTTTAGCTGCTCAAATGCTTTCTTAGCGTCACTATGTAGATGTATTATTTTTCTAGATGAAGCCCTCTTTGATATGCGTCCGTCTTCTCCCCTAAGTAGTGGCTTTATTGGTTTAGCTATTGCAGCAAAGCCCATTATGAACCTTCTATAATATCCTGATAGTCCAAGGAATGATCTCAGTTCTTTAAGAGTTTTTGGGCATGGATAGTTGGCTATGACTTCTACCTTTGCCGGATTCATTTCCATTCCTTTGTCTGAGATAAAAAATCCTAAAAATTCTACTTTGTTTTTGAAAAACTCGCATTTGTCTAGTTGGCATTTAATATTAGCTGCATTGAGAGTCTTGAATATAAGGTCAAGATTTTTGTAATGAGTTTCTTCATCTTTGCTAATGACAATAATATTGTCAATGTAAATATAACAAATATTACCTATGTAATCCCTTAGTATATAATCAAGGGCGCGTTGGAATATTGAGGGGGCATTTTTCAACCCAAAGGGGAGTCTAGTGAATTCATACTTTCCGTTATTCACGGAGAACGCTGTTTTGTCTATGTCACTATTCTTCATGAGGATCTGATGGAACCTACTCTTGAGGTCTAGCACAGAAAATATTTTATTGTTACCTAACTGTGCAAGTACTCCGTTAATGTCTGGTATAGGGTATCTGTCCCCCATTGTAACACTGTTTATGTATTTTTTTGTATCCGATGCATCTAATTTTTTGAAGAAAATCCACACAGGTGAATTGTGGGGTGATCGGGAAAGTCGTATTAAATTGTTATAAAAGTTCTTTCATTTGTTTGTTGACTTCGCCTTTTAAAGTCATGGGGTACTGATATAAATTTGAGTATACTGGTGTATGTGTACTTGTGCGTATTTCGGCTTTAACGTTAGTGGTATAAAAAATAAGGTGATGTTTGAATATAAACTGCGCGCGTCGAAGGATTTGGAGAATTATTTTTTTTTAGGTTGGTAGTACTGTCAGTCACAATTATGTCAAATTTCATGTCAAAATATTCAATAGTGTTTGAGATACGTGTCCTTTTGTGAGCTGCTAAAAGTGAGTTTTTCGTTTTTTGCGATGTCATAAGTTTGTTGAGCAAAGAATTTGCATTAAATTTTGTTTACGGAATCCATTTTCTGCTGCGGATACGTTGAGGATGGTGCAGAAAGCCTTTGGTGATGAGTCTATGTCTAAAAAAAATTTTAACAAGTGGTATAGTGAGTTCCAAGCCGGCCGTGAACGTGTCGAAGACGAAGAGCGTCCAGAGCGACCATTAACCTCAACCCACGAAGCTCACGTTCAACAAATCAAAGATTTGGTGTTGAAAAACCATCGAATAACAATTAGAGACCTTGCTGATGAAGTTGGCGTATCGGAAGGCTCAGCCAATACCATTTTGAAGGATGTTTTGGGCCTCAAGCGCGTAAAATCTCGGCTGGTACCGAAAACATTGAATTTTTTGGAGAAAAAGCCGTCGCGTTGAAGTGTGTGAAACGATGCTTTTCGATTACCAGGGTGTCATGAAATGCATTATAACTGGCGATGAGACTTGGATCTATGCTTACGACCCCGAAACAATCGATCAATCGAGCGAATATCGTGCCAAAAGAGAGCCGGGACCAAAAAATCGCGCCAAAGTCGCTCAAAAATCGAGGTCATGGTGACTGTTTTCTTCGCTTATCGTGGTGTTGTGCATTATGAATTCCTTCCAATCGGTCAAACAGTCAACAAGGAATAATATTTGAACGCGTTGCGTCGTTTGCTTAACGCTATCCACCTAAAAAGGCCGGAATTGTGGAAAGACAATTATTGGTTTTTACACCACGATACTATAATGCACCATCCCATACTGCCCTCGTATTTCGCCAAAAACTCAACCCATATCGTTCCGCAACCACCGTATTCACCTGATCTGGCGCCGTGCGACTTCTGGCTGTTCACAAAGCTCAAAAGACCGCTCCGTTTTCATACGATAGAGGAGATTCAAGCCGCAGCTAAGACAGAACTGAAGGCCATCCCGGAAAGTGACTACAACCAGTGTTTCGAAGATTGGAAAATCCGTTGGCATAAGTGCACTGCATAGGGAGGGGATTACTTTGAAGGGGATGAAATTGATTTGGAAGAATAAATAAAGAAGTTTCAAAATAAATACAATGTCACCTTGTTTTTTGGGCACAGTAGTAGGTCAGTTTGTCATCGGGTTTTGCCAACAGATTTGGGTATTTTTTTAGCAAACGGTTTAATTTTTTTCGTTGACTATGATCTAATTTGGGTATAATTGCATTTACTGATTAAATTCTTTTCTCTTTTACCTCTTTCGGTGTCAATAATTGCACCTTGTTCCTTCAAACTGTCATTTCCTAATATTCCGTCAAATGTTCTGAGTGTGGGTAGTAAAAAGAATTTAACTATTGATTTTGGATCATTAAACAAATTATCCATTTTGTAATGGGTTATTTTTACTTGACCCCCTTCTGTAGTGGATTCTGTATAAGTTTTGTCTGAATATAATTTCTATTAGATCCGGTATCAATCAGTATTTTAAGCATTTGTTCGCACCTTACATTCAAAGTATGGAAATGAGGTGTCAGTTATTCTTAAAAAATTAAGATAAATTGAATCGGATTGTTGTTCTTAGTCACTATTTTCAATAACTTCGGTATAGTCGCTAAGCGTTTAATCGTAATCTGTCTGTTCTTCTTGTTCTGATATATTTTGCTGATAATCAGCCATAGTTGGTACTGGTTCTTCTGTACCTGTTTGTTGGTAAGTGTCTGTCTGAATGTTAAAATTCCTTTTTCGTTTGGCTATCTCGGCAGTGGGCATGGGTGGTCTTTTACCTAAATCAAATTGTGGTGGCTTCATGTAGTAAATCTGCTTATTTTGGATACTTCTGTCAATGTCCATCGGGTCTGTTCGTGGTTGTGGTTTGACAACCATAGGACAAGATGGTTGGTATATTGGCCGTTGTACGTTATGGTCCTGTGCGAATTGGTTTCCTACATTGTGGTTGTTAAAAAATTATTTGATTGTCTGGGATTCATAGTTGGGTTTTGCAGTGTGTTAATTCTAGGTGGAAGAAGTGGTCTAGCTTGAAAATATGAAAATTGAGGAGTCGGAACCTGGCGTGGTACCAACATTGGTTTATTTGGTTGATTTATAAATATGGTTTATTGTTCTCTATTTGACGCATGATCGGTACGGTATGCTTGATTTTCTAAATTCAAACATAAATGCAATTCAGTTGGTAAATCAGCAGGCACCTTCATGCCGAGAAGACGTGAAAGGTCTCCACGTAATCCGCGAATAAAGATATCGAGGGCCTTATCTCTGTACAGCTTGGTCATAAGTTGTTCTGATTCCCTGCCTAATTCCATACAGCCTATCTTTTTAAGGATCAACGATAAATGTTTATAGACGGCCTGATGGAATTCTTCAACAGACTGGTTAGAACCCTGTGCTATGGTGGTCATTTGGTACTCTAATGTATTCAAGTCCCTTTTGTCTGCATAGTGTGGCGTAAGGCATTTGGAGATGGCACTACAATTTAAAGGTACGTTTTGCGATTCTAACGCAGTGTCTGTGTAAACAGTTATTTTATTGCGAATAGTATGCAAAATACCAAAGTACTTTGCCGTACCAACTGTGTGTTTGTACGTTCTTAAAATTCTGTCTACACTTTTTTTCCATGATCCAAACTCGGCTGGGTCACCGGAAAATTCTCTTAGACTTTTTACTATATCGGGCACTTTCTCTAATTCTCCTAAATTACCTAGGTGCTCTTGGTCAATTCCTTGACACTCTTCATTAGTAAAAACAAATGGTTGATTTTGTTGTAACAATTGTTCATATAAAAGTTGCCGAATGACATTTGTTAAATCGCCAGGTTGGGTCATATTTCTATTATTTTGATAAGTCACTTGTCTTTGTATCTGTCTTTGTCGTTGGTGGGGATTTTCTTCAGTATTAATTATTGGAGGTCTAATCAAATTTTTTGGATTAGCCATCCATTTCTTCAAAATTTAACTTAGTTAAAGTATTCTAACTTCCTCAAGTTTATTACTGATTCGCCTTAGTCAATCAATTGATCATTCCGATCATTATTTTTAATTATTATTGTTGTTTTTTTTTTCTTGTCCCTACTAGGGATCCTGCAACTTACTCTGGAGCAGAAGGTGTCCTGCGGGCTTGCCTTACAAGACTTGCAATCTACCGATGTCCAACGAAGTTCAACTTTTAAGTTTTACTAGTCTCGTTGGTCCCTTTTCGGGCGCCAGTTAAGTTTTATTGAGTTAAGAAATTTAACTGAACAGCGGCGTCGGCGTTATTACGGCAGAGTTTAGCGGATGTTGAGTGGTCAGCAGAATTTACAATATATTGAAGTTTATATTCATTAGTATTTATCGATCAGCAATAATGTCGATCGATTCTGGGAGTTGCAGCGGATGTTTGTTTTAACAAATTTCTGTATGTTGTTGAACTTTAACAACGACATTGTTGCAATGAATGTTGTTATGTTGAAATAAATATTTGCTGTGTTAACTTGTATGCAATTAACAGAAAACGTATGTATGTATATCGTAGAGAAGGTTCACGATTAGGGATATTTCACTTTTGGCATATTTACTGTTTTGGATGAGCGTGTTTCACCACACCATAGAAAAATTATTAACGTGTTTCACCACTTAACATCAGGGGACACGAAAATAGCAGAATTGAGCATTTCAGTGTTAAATGAGAAAAATTATGCTATTTCCGATGTTAAGGAGTTTACGCTTACAGATTCGCATATTTACAATGCGCAAATGACTCTGCACATAACTTATATACAGTATTGGACAAAACTAAAGCACCCCCTACTATGGTTCAGCTCGAACTCAGTTGTTTCAGACAATAAAAGTAAATAAATGTAAAATTTTGACGTTTTTCAATGGGTTGCTTATTAATTTTTATTAAAATAAAGCCTTTCATTTTCAGTTTTCAAAATTAAATAAGTTAAAGACACAAAAACATTTATGGTTTAAAAATTAACTGGACAAAACTAAAGCACCCCTTACATCGGTTTAAAAATAATATCTGAAAATTAAAAAGTAGGAGCAAATCCTTTATTTTGGGTGACTGAAACGCATATATTAGGCATAGAAGAAATTAAATTATTCACTATATATCATGTTGTATGCCATTCCAAGCAATTTGTTCAGGTTATAAAGGTTGATCCTTGGTTTTACAGTTTTTCATATTTATTTGGGAATTAGCGATCTCCCATAAGTTCTCGATGGATTTGACATCGAGTAATTACGCCGGCAAATCTAAAACATCAACTCTGTAACTTTGCAACCAAGTTTTTCAATTACTTGAGTTATGCTAAGGAACATTGTTCTGCTGCAACCACCATAATAGTGGCATATCCTTTTCAGCATACGGCAGCATTCCGTTTTTTAAAATGTTCGTGTAAGCAAACCGGTCCCTTATTCCGTTTATTATATGAATAGGTTCAGTCCCGTGGCCAGAGAAAGAGCTGCAGACCATAACATTACCACCGCCATATTCAATGGTCCCAACATAACACTCAGGTTTGATTCCTTGTCCTCTCGGCTTACTCACACATCTCATGCTATCCGAATCTTTAATATTATATTTCGATTCGTCTGAGAATAAAGTGGTATTCATTTTCTGAATGCTCCAATCGATATGAGCTGTCCCAAATATGTATATATTTTCAAGCTGGACGCTTACGAAACAACCCGGCCTCAACAGCTCGTCTTCTAATTGTTCGTATATTAACTAGTAAACAAAAGTGTTTCTGTATTTGATTGGAAAAGTCTGTGGCATAAATTTGAGTAACCTTTTTGATCAATGAATCGTCTTTTTATGTAGTTTTTTGCTGCCTTCCTCAGCTGTGCCGAGAAAGTACATTGCCAATTTGCTGAAATTTATTTATTAATCGGGGCACCACTAATCTATTCACCGAATATTTTTAACTAATTTTATGTTGAGATAAACCGTTTTGCCAATCACTTATTACTTTATTCATAAAGTCGGCTGAATAAGAATTTTCCACCAATTTTGATTCTTAAACTCTAAATCGCAACTGAACAGTGATGACGTCAAAAATCTCTTTACAAAATGTCTCAATAATATTTGTAACGGTTTATTGATAACGTCTTCAAAGAATAATGTACTTTTACAGTAGCGTGGTACTATTTTTTTGCTTTAGTTTTGTGCACACAGGTTTATACATTTGAAAAGTTTTTGGTATAAAATTTTGTATCTCGAAAGATCATGTTTGTATTATTACCTAGTAATTTTATTAATGAAGGTTTAATAAGTTATGTATTAACATATAAGTATATTTATTTGCTGGGCATTATATGCATGATAACATATAAAAAGACCAATCGGTCGCACATATTCAGGTACATAGGTTTGTAATTATGTGTGCATGTAAACAAATTTGAAACCATACGCATAATATTTGTAAATTTGTCTTCACACAACTTTGTAAGTAAATGTGTACACTTATTGCTTCATGCGAAATCTCCGTTGTCATGGACAACCAATGGACGAAGCTCACGTTTTGTCAAAGAGTCATATGCTGAATAAAATGCTCGCGACACGACATGGCATCACGACAGTGAACTGAAAACGGCGTTGTGCATCCTACTACATGAACGCATGTACACAAGACAACACAGCTCTTCATTTTGCATGTACACAATTTCGTTGTGGCCATACTAATACTTTGCACTTCAATGAAATTTTAACATTTTGTTCAAAGTGAAATTTTTTATGCAAAAAATAAGTAAATAGGTAAATTTATTTGTTTTAAATTATCAATTGTTATTACAAATGGTAAAATAGAGCAATAATAGAGCTATTTTATGCTTTTATTTGTAAAATAACGTCAAGTTTGTTAGAGCTGTGAATAATTTTACATTTTACATATTAGTGGCATCACCACTCTTCCTCATCTCTCTATCTTCCATTCTACTGTCAACTCAACTGTCGTCCTACTGTCGTTGGGAAATATAGGAGTATATTGAAGTTTGCGAGAACGACAACCGTCGGCCTGCAGTCGTGTAGTCGTGCAGCTGTCAAAATAACAGTGTCCATAAGAACGTGTGTATTTTAATATTTGACAGATGTCGTTTGTCGTCTGTCGCGAGCATTGTATTCAGCACTTCAATGTGTCGAAGAACTGACGCGACGACAAAGCGTCACAACATTGTGTTGTTGGTAGAAAATTCGAGCTGTGCTGAAAACACAAACGAACCGTAAGGTGCAGTAAGATAAAGGCAGTTATGAAGGATGATTTTCATTTAAGCGGAGTACTACTTAACCGTTATTCACAGTACACAAAAAGAGGAGGAATTTTGAATATTTTCTTTGATACATTTCTTGACTTGAAAATCGACAAATAAACTATGTTGTCAAATTTATCCTAATATATTTGAATACTTACATATTTTAGCGGGGTTGTCACTTTTTCCTTCTCACACAAATATCAGAAATTTTTCAATTTATGATTTTTAGCTGATTTGAGTTCACCTTTTTTAAGTACTATAGGTTTCCTTTCATACTTAGAATTTGCTGTGTTACAGACGTGCGACAGTGACCTAAGGCGAGTGTGTTAGGAAATTGTTGCTGAAGTGGTAGACGTACGACGTACCGCACATTTTTTGATCTAGTAGTTGTGGCTTTGTAAAAGTCCTTACAATACTGATCTTCATGGGTTGTGACTCATATGGGAGGAGTTCTTCTAACTCCCAAAAATTTTTCAGTTGTGAATTGAGATACTCTCGTTTGAGATTTCCTCAACTTGAGTTGTCATTGTTGTGACTGGTTTCACAACTAGTCCACTTAGGACCCATCCGAAAATGGTATTTTGCGCCAAAAGTATATTTGTAATTTACTCAATACCTTCGAGTATTATCTGTGGAATGAGATCGCTGCTTAATAGAAGATCTATTTGAGCGGGGGTGTTGCAGTTTGGGTCTGCTAGCTTTAGGGGTGAAACCTTTTGCCAATGCTTGCTATTTATATGATAGCTAGGTAGCATATTTGTTAATTGCGGTAAGACAATAGCCTCTGCTTGTACGCGCTTATCGGATTTGGGAGAAATGAGGGTAATAGCACATTTTATTTGAATTTTGAACTACTCTTCCGCCCATTTCCCTGATTTCAGAATTGGCTAGGTTTGTTGGAAACCGTAACCTTTTTTGTGCCCTAGACGCTACAAATGACCGCTGTGATCCTTGGTCTATTAAGGCCCTAAGTTTAAACAGTTCAGCCTTTGGGTTTTTAACGCCTTTTAGCAGCATGGTGCTTCTTGGCAGATTTCTGTATTTGTTGTCGAAACTAAACCTGTTGCCCCTTTTACGTTTGCGCTGTTTGGGCGTGAGCTGGAAAAATTTGTTATAAGTAACATTGAATGATGTCTTTTATGGCAGTAACACTATGTTCGGACCGACATTGAAAACATTTTGAAAACACGTTTATGGGTTGTGGAATCTAAGCCGTTCGGACCGACAATGTGTGTTTTTGATGAATTTTCACTGACAACTATCAATAGCGGCATTCTCTTGCTCTTGCAAAATTGCACGATGACACAAAATGCAAAAATCCCATACCGAAATATGCAAGGCTAAGAGAGCACCCATTGCAGAATATAGTGTTGTATGATGGCACGAAAATAAGCATGGGTTTTAGTCTGACATAATTTACAGCCATTGCAAATAATTTTCTGCGTGTATTTGTTGTTGTGCCGTTACTCCAAAAAGAAATTCTGCAATTCGTGCACCGTGCAAGGGTTTTGCAAGAGCAAGAGAATTTCCCTAAGACCCTTATCACACACGGCAACTTTAGTTGCGGCAACTCTTGGTTTAATGGCGAGGGGGCGACGAGGAGAGGAGAATCGCGCCGAGTTTCCAGTGTTCAGCAACTCGCTTTGTGTTCTTATTCGTAACAGTTCGCTGCGACGTTTTTCGGCATTCGTGTCCTTTCTTTCGTAGTACATAGTTGCATTTGCGTATATTTTTTTGAAATTAATATTTTGAATATATTTAAAAAATTTAATTTCATATTTGGTAAGTAATTTGCAAATATGTATACAGGTATACATAATATAATATAAATATTTTAGAAAATGGAGTATGACAAAAAAATCGAATTAATTAAAGATATTGTGAAATGTATGGAGAAAGCCATACAAGTTGGTTCATACGATAGTGAAAAGGGTGATATATGTGAAAGTCTGTCATATAATCTTTTTTTTTAATTTTGAATTATCAATAAAATGTATTTCTTAATTGACAGAACTGATTAATATATGTGATAGAGCGGCCCAAATACCTATAAGGAAAAAGAAACGACAATGGATTAAAGTAAAGAGTAGACAATGGGTTAAAGAAAGTGAAAGAGAATGAGAAAAAAACTCGAACAGAGTTGCGCAACACAAGTTGCTCGTGTGAAGGTAATGGGCGACAGCAAAAGAGAATCGCCCGAGAATTAGCAACAAAAGTTGCTTCATGTAATAGCGCTCTAATATGACAATATCAAGTGACAGCTGTATTTGTATATGGAATGTAAACAAATATCAAGTGATAATTTAGGGCCGGCAAAATATGTCTTCCAATAAAATCGATTAAACTAGAGCAGACACCGGTTATAATGAGTGGAATGTAAGTTTTCAAGTAGTTTTCAGCGAAAACTGGTTTTCAATGTGTTTCCGTTTTATTATGTTCGGACCGACATTGAAAACATTTTGAAAACACATTTGTATGTTGTAGAATGTAAGTCGTTCGGATCGACAGTATGTGTTTTCGATGAGTTTTCACTGACAACTATCAATATGGGGATTCTCTTGCTCTTTCAAGATGACACAAAATGCAAAAATCCTATACGTTCCTAAACATTGCGAATCTAGTGACATATGACGGCACGAAAATAAACATGGGTTTTGGTCTGACATATTTTACAGCCATTGCAAATAAATTTTTGTGTGTGTTTGTTGTGCCGCTGCACCAAGAAGAAAATTTTGCAATTGGTGCACCTTGCAAGGGTTTTGCAAGAACAAGAGAATCCCCTTAACAGTGAGCAGCTGTATTTGTGTATGGAATGTAAACAAATATCAAATGACAATTTAGGGCCGGCAAAATATGTCTTCCAAAAAAATCGATTAAACTAGAGCAGGCACCGGTTATAATGAGTGGAATGTAAGTTTTCAAGTAGTTTTCAGCGAAAACTGTGTTTTCGTTTGACAGATTTTACACGGATGAACACACAAGTTTTCGTGCGAAAACCAGTTTTTCCCACGAAAACATGTTTTCGTTGTCGGTCCGAACATAGTATTTGACAGATTTTACATGGATTTTTAGGGCGAAAACCAGTTTTTCCACGAAAACGTATTTTCATTATCGGTCCGAACGCAATTAAATTTGCTTTCGCAATCTTTAAGCGTATGCGCATGTGACAAACAGTTGGTACATAATTGTATTGATCGCTAATATTCATGTTTTTGAATTTTTCTCAAGATTTGTGCTTGTGACCTTCTCTACAAAATTTGCATGACGTTTGTTTATTTTGTTCAGATGTGAACGATTGATTCTAAAAAAATCTTCTATTTAAATTATTGTTGATACTATCTTGGGGTATATTGAAGGTTCTATTCAGGTCGTTTTGAACGCTTTTCGTTTTGACTAGTTTTTTATCTACCCTTTCTGCAATTTCATATTGATAGTAAGAAATTCTTTCATTTGCTCCCACGTTGGGCACATTCTTCGCGATGCGAGCGATTGCTCCCACAAAAGTTATGCAGCTGTGCATATATATAACATATTTACCATAATGGGGTCTCAATTATCTGTGGGAATATTAAATGTTGATAAAACCGACAAACAATTTGAAACAGTGGATTGAAGCTTTATGAGTTATTTACTTGTTTCTTTCTAAATTTTTGGTACATTTATTAATATCGTCGACCAATATTCTCTCGTTTTCTTAACGTGCTTTTAGAGCATCCCAAGCAAAATTGAAATTTTTATCATTGAGAGCGAACTGTTTGATTATTATGCCTGCTAGACCTTTGGTTTTGTGTCTGAGGTGATACAATTACTGCGCTTGCGATAATTTAGGATGGTTTTTGTAAACGGCTGTAAATATGTCCCGGAAGGACGACCACTGTTCTTCAACCACCATGAAATATATCTGTGTCACATACTGGCATTTTAAGGAGAATGCCTCTTGGGCTTGATTTTGTGGTAGCTCTACTCTCGATTGTGAAGCAGGTGCAATTGATTTGTATAGTTTTAGTTGATCAGATATCATGGGTTTTGTCTATTCGTGGTCTAAGCAATTTTTGTATTTTGCGTAAGCCGAGCTTTTAAAATTTTATAGTAGATCTGAGTTGTTAGGTTCTACGATTGCGTCATATGCCGCTTGGATATGTGTCCAGAAATTGTAAAGATTTTCTTTTTTAATTTCTAATACCGATTCAGAATTATCTTGGTAAATTGAAGATGAAAATAAAGTGATGTATCGAATTAGACTGTCACTCTCAGAAATAAATTTGGTGTATGAAATATCTTCCACCCTTATTTGTTTTGTAGCACCTTGCTTTGAGCGTGTAGGTTCTGCAGATGTACACGGACTTTTTTCATCTGAAATCATTTTCGGAACTTTCAGTGACTGTATTGTTTTAGATTCTTTTGAGTATGAGCTCATTTAGAAAATGTATTTGAAAAATATAAAATATCTAAGTGTAAACTAGACTGTAAGAATTTCATATAAAATTTCGTATAGATGTAAAGAGTATAAATGGATAATAGAACTAGAACTCTATTAGTTGAATAAGAGTTCTGAATAAAATTGATAAGACAATAAGGCGCTCAATTTCCGTGTATAATAGTACGTGACGCCGAAAACCGAAAACTTTTGCTCTTGAATAAGAGTTCCTCAAACAAAATACGTACACTACGTGTATTTAGTATTTAATTTAATTCAGGTTTAATATGTTTTCAATTATTTAGTAATAGCCGCAAACCATGTAATAATTGCAAATAATAATAATTGTGCGTATATATAAATATATATATAGATATATATAAGTATATTTTGTATACATGTATATATAAATAAATATTTTATTTTATATATACATATATATATTTGTGTCCGTAATTTTTATAGGATATACCTACCTATAAGCGGGTCTTTTTTGATTGTCTTATATGTTAATGAGAGCTCGTTTAGAGATCACTGCACTTTGTATGGACAACGCTTTTATATGCAATGCTGCGTGTTTGTCGATCAAAGAACAAGGGGTATTGCAGGATGTATGCCAATGTTGACTTTGAAACGATATTTGTGTATCGTAAGTGTGGTGAATATTTGTATTAAGCCTCGAAATTTGTTTGGTATTGCTTTAGCAATAATTTAATTATGAGCTTAGTTAACGCACTAACTTATGATGGTCTTTAACGTAAAAGTTACATCCAGTAGCGGAATTAGAAATTTTCCATCAGACTAGCTGCAATTAAAAGCTTAAAGCAAAAGTGAATCCCACAGAACTGAGAAATGCAAATAAAATTAGTCAACGAATAAATGATAATTAATTTTAAATTTATAGTATATGGGAATTTATCTGTTAACTATTTTCATGCCACACACTAAAAAAATGTTCCTTGGATTTCATTAAGGTACCTCACGTACAATCAAAAATCATGGAGGTAAGTCAGCCAGATGTTCGAGACCCCTGATAAAAGTTGTTCGGGGCTGGGCAGAATGCTGTACTGTTATAAATAAAACAGGCTCTTTCATTCCCATTGAGATAATTCAAATATTGGCCGATATATCCAGCATAAAGTCACCCGGTATTTCTAAAATCTTTATATTAGGTAAATAAATCGGGGCTCAGAGAAGTATTGACCCGACTGAAACCATTTTTAATACACGGAATTACTATTGTCAGGAATTTTTCCTCAGTTTCAATTGTATGTATATCTCACAGAGTGACCGATATCTTCGGTCAAAAGTTAACTATAGAAGCTGCGGTCCTTTGGTCATAAGTTGGCGTATCTTAAAGAAATTATTTGTGTAAAATTGTATCCCGTTATATTAATTACTTCTTAATTGGTGTATTGTAAATGAAAGAATCAAATGGAATTTAAAATATGGGAAGTAGGCGTGGTTGTAGTCCGATTTCGCTTATTTTCACACTATAATATTTCCATGTACCGCGAGGTATGTGATTTCACCAAAACATGGGTGGTGCCGCTTTCACAGCTCAATTTTCACATTGGTTCCCATAAAGTCCTTTCATACCATCTCGGAGGTAAAATTTAACGTTACTGGCGTAATTTCTTATTGATTTATCGCGATTTTAGTAGATTTTAACTGTACCGTTATGTGGGGAGTAAACGAGATTATCATCTGATTTCATACGATTTCACACCTTCGGTAGAAGTTCTTATAAGGTTTCTACTCAGTAAATTTGATTTTTGTAACTTAAGTGGTTTAGGAGATATGAACATTAAACTTCTTTGAGGGCGGGGCCGCGCCCACTTTTTAAAAAAATTTTGCCCACAGGTACCTCTTCCTGCTGCGACCCTCTGTCCCATAATTCCGCTTTAAACCTTAATTTAGTGCTTAGTTATAGCACTGGATTTTTGTTTGTTCTAAGGAATCCACGTACCAAGATTCATCGAGATATCTCAATTTTTAGTCATGTTACAGCTTGCACGGAGAGACAAGATTACATATATGTAACCCTATGTCTATCTTGACTAGTTTTAGGTGATACGTACAACCGTTAGGTAAACAAAATTATAATACTCTGCAACAACTGCTTGCAAGCGTATAAAAATGTTAACGCATTGTGAAACGATTAAGTATGTTCCTTATTCTAAATGTTTTAAAATCTCTCTATCTTAATTTGCGCCAAATAAACATACAAAGGAATTTTAATTATACATTAATTATGTATGTTCTCATTCTTTTCTTGCGGCACAGATGTCGGACGCTTACGTAGCGCACTGCACAACGGTGAATGTTCGCACGTTTTAAGAGCGGAAGGGGGAACGAAAAATGCAAGATCTCTGGAATGGCATGAATCAACAAAAAAATACAGATTATGAAAGCTGAAAATTGTCCGCGGTGTGCCCATACTTTTCAGTTTTTTTGCTTGAAGAATACATGAAAATTTTCAATTGTTTAACAAAACAGATTAAGTAAAATATTATTATTTAAACAAATGGACCGTGATTTAGCGAAATTTTAATGGACCACTTGACGTGATTTAACCCTGCTACTTATCTAGGCTGCTTAAGCTCTCGCTCTTGATTTTAATTCTCCTTCCTTCCAAATTAAATATTCATTCTAAAATTTAAAATATTAGCTTTCATTTTTTGAATGTTTTAAATATACATAATTGGAGGTTAGGTATCATTTTCATACTCCTGCAACAATTTGCAACAGAGTAACTTTGTTCACCTAACGGCTGTACGAACCAATAATTAAAATAATTAATTAAAACATAACTTTACTTACTTAAATCACAAAAATACAAATACTTTATAAAACAACATCATCAGCAACGGTAACAGCAGCAGTGGTAACAACATCGGCGGAGGTGTCAACAGCGGCAGCGGCAATTATAAAGGACTAGGTTGACTTAAATCACAAAAATAATCAACTGCGGTAACAACAGCAGCGGCAACATTTACATAATTAGCAGGAATTATAACAAAGAAAGCGAGATAATAAATTTATAAGTTTAAATTAAAATTAACTATATTTAGAATATATATTAGAAATGGGAAATAGCCCAAGTATTAAATATAAAAAACTGTCATACTGCGACTTTTGTAAGGGCGATTACGATACTAGGAAATGTCCTAAACTAAAAAAATAATGAAATAAAGACTATAACTAATGGTTTGTACAACCAATAAATTACATAATTAAAAGCTGCGATTCACCACCATCGGAGGGACCCTCCAGCTTATAACAATTTAAAATTCTCTGCGGTTCACCACGCAAGGGACCTTCCAGAGAATTATAAAAAAATTAATCCAATCAATAAATGTTTTTAATAAAATAATAATTAAAGGCTCGACCAGCCACATAACAAAAATATATTGAAACCGCGATTCACCACCGCAAGGGGGACCCTCCGGTTTATAATAAAGCTTAATTCTGCGATTCTGAACTCCAGACCCTCCAGAATAAAAAAGCACCTCTTCCTAGAAGGGATAAAATAAAAATAATTAACAAAGAAACCAGAAATAGAAAATTAGACAAAATGGCTAACAGTGACGCTTTGACCGTAGACCTAATAACTCGCCTTATTGCTGACGGCAATATTGCACTACGTGAGGAAGTAGAGCAATTACACTCACAAATAGTAGTCAATACCACTAGTGCAACTGATTTTATAACACAGACGATAGACGATAATATAGAATCATTAGATATAGTTAAATCCGTACCTGAATTTACTGGTAGGATCAATTCATATGTTAGTTGGAGAGAGGCAGCGCTTAACGCTATGAGCCTATACGTGAGGGGCAGTAGAAAGTACATTGCCGCACTCACAATACATAGAAATAAAATAACCCATGATGCAAATGATGCATTAACAAATCACGGAACAGTACTAAATCTCGATGCAATTCTATCTCGTGTAGATTTTGCATATGCGGACAAACGTCCAATACACATAACACTGTGATAGCTTTTTTCAAAAAAAAAAAAGACAAGACCAAATTCGACGGTTTCCCCCTATTTCGGGTCCTACGAATCGAACTGCATCATTACTTTTTTGAGTTACAATCATGGTTTCATACAAAAATTTTTTTTGAAGTTTTTCATCAAAGTGGCCCATTGTAAGAGAAAGGCACATTTTTCTTCGGTCTCTAACTTTTTTAATGTTGACTTTTTTGGTAAACTTTCTTTGGCAAAGCTTCTCAGAATAAGTCCGTCTTTAAGTTCTTAGATGACTGTAAACCCCAAAATCAATGTTTTTTGTGTCCTTATAGCCAATATATCGAAAAAACTGAAATTTAGTCCATTTTTTTTTATGTTTTTTCCCTCTCGTTTCGTCAATATTTTAATTTACCCTTTGATAAGTATTGTCGCCATTAACCTCAAAGAAATCTAAAAGCTCCTCCTGTCTTTTGCGGTATCCATACACCTTCACATCTTTAGACAATATATTTACCGATCGAAGATGATGTGCTAGGCAAATCGCTTGGCTTTGCAATAATTTCAGCTGTCGTACCATCGTATTCAAACGGGCTTGGGAAATCTCCAAGTGACGACATGGGCTTTCAACTTCGGTTGGGTTATACATTGAGAGTAGATCTGTAGGCTCGGTGGAAAATGTTGGCGAAATATATCTGTCAGTTGGACTTGGACATCTTAGTATCGGAACATTTTCTGAGTGAGATACTGGTAGCTGTGCAGATTGAACACTTTTGTAAACTGTATTTTTTTTGTTGAGTCTTGCAAATTTGTTCTTGCACGCGTAGCAGTTACCAGTATGATGCCATTGTGGATCTATCCAAATCGTTGGGATGCCGAACCTTATTTTTAGGCACAGTCTTTTTGACCAGTTATGCAGGTTGTTGTTGCATTGCGTGCAAATGGTATTTGGCACCCAATCTACGTCTATTATAACGGGCAAATCGAAATATTCCTCGTAGATGCCGGCAGTTCCCGAAGATATTTTGCGTCTACTCCGAGGGCTTGTAAATTTTCCACATACGTAGCAGAACAACGATAGGCCAATTGGACACTTATTCATTTTAATTTATTTTCTTAATATACAATTCACTAAAACAATGTTCTTTCCGCGAAGTCAAAGTCAAATTAATTACTGCTTAAATTTTGACTCTTAGGCAAGCATTTAACGTTTCTTTCAAACGTTACTTGTTGTTATTTCTTATCAGTGCAGTGGTTAAAAGCTTGACTCGTTGCTTGCTGATTTGTGTTGGACATTGATAGATAAGTCTTATTAAATTTAATTTAAATATTGTGTACAAATTAATGATACTTATTGATAACACTTTTAAGATACAAAAAAAAAAAAAAAAAAAAAATTACACACAAACATAGTTAGTGTAGCTTTTTTAAAAAATACAAATTTTGTCAAGTTTTTTTTCTAATGGTTAGTTTGCTTAGAACGTTGTCTTTGCTTAAGTTTCTTACTATTACAAGATGTCACTTAATGTATAAGTATCAAAGGATAAATTAAAATATTGACGAAACGAGAGGGAAAAAACATTAAAAAAAATGGACTAAATTTCAGTTTTTTCGACATATTGGCTATAAGGACACTAAAAACATTGATTTTGGGGTTTACAGTCATCTAAGAACTTAAAGACGGACTTATTCTGAGAAGCTTTGCCAAAGAAAGTTTACCAAAAAAGTCAATATTAAAAAAGTTAGAGACCGAAGAAAAATGTGCCTTTCTCTTACAATGGGCCACTTTGATGAAAAACTTCAAAAAAAATTTTTGTATGAAACCATGATTGTAACTCAAAAAAGTAATGATGCAGTTCGATTCGTAGGACCCGAAATAGGGGGAAACCGTCGAATTTGGTCTTGTCTTTTTTTTTGACTATCACAGTGTAATTGAACAAGAATTAAGCATCTTAAGGCAGGGTGCAATGTCGGTTGTAGAATACTACAACCTCGTCAACAAAAAGTTGACGCTATTAATAAACAAAACAATTATGACACACGGAAACAACGCAGACCTGACAAAAGAATTGAACAAAAAGAACAGGGAACATGCCTTATGAATCTTTATAACAGGACTAAACACCCCATTACGAGACATAATATTCTCTCTAAGCCCACAAGATTTAGCCGACGCTTTAGCAAAACCTCAGGAACTCGAATCAAATAATCAAAGAGCCCGGTTTGCTCAAAACTTCATGTATATCACAAACAGGGTGAAGCCAACGTACACAAACAATAACTTAAGATTTTCTCAAAGTAACAACCCTCCCAATAACAATACACATTATAATTTTCCGAAACCAACTCCTCTGGATATAGATCCATCTGTAATTGAATTAACAATAGAGATTTTAATATGAGGGGGCAACAAAGCACTAACAATTTTTACCAACAACAAAGAAATAGCAATTTTAATCAAAATGTAAAACCTATGCAAACGAATGTAAACTTTCAGGCCAATAAGGGGCAAAATCAAGAAGCACATGGGGTAAAGCAGCATAGAGAAAGTAATAATAGCTTTCGCCCGCAAGAAAAGAGTCAGAGAATTAATAATATGAACGAGAGCCATTTTTTAGGCGAAGAGGGGACGAACTCCCCTATCTCAAATTACAAGACTAAAAATTAAATAAAAACTTAAAAGGTCGAGTTGATACGGGAGCAACCTCATGCTATATTAAGCCTGGGGTTTATAATAATAAAAACGAATTAGCCATTTATAAGCGCATAAAAACCGTGAATGGCTATTCCATAATAAAATTTTACCACTTAATTACCCTATTTGGAGTCGAAGAAATCTTCTATGAAATAGAAGGATTAGAATCGGATCTCCTCTTGGGATACAATTTCCTTAAAAAGATTGAGGCACTAATCGATGTGTCCAATGGGAAAATTAATTATAGGGTAAAGAATAACATGAAAAATTAAAACAGAACTATGAACGTTTATTTTGAAAACAAAACTAAAGAACAAGAAGCTTCCAAAAAACTAGCCGAGAAAAGTATCGGTAAAAATGAAAGAAATATTAAAATTGTGGAACAAACAAGTTCTACACCGCAAGCCGAAGATTTTACCGGCAATATTATACTAAAAAAATTTATTTTGGGACAAAAATATCCTAAAACGCCAGCTGACGATTTATACCAGCGTAACGAAAAAAGTAATTATAAAGAAAATATTGTGGAACGAAAAAGTTCTACAAAGCCAGCCGAAGATTTTACCGGCATTATTTTATTTAAAGAAATTATTTTAGGACAAAAAAGTCCTAAAATGCCAGCTGAAGATTTATAGCAGCAGAATAAAAATAGTAATTATGAAGAAAACATTGTGGAACAGAAATGTTCTACAACGCCAGCCGATGAATTTTCCGGCAGCATTAATGATAACTATTCGATATTGGGTGAAAGAGGCTCAGAAATTAATAACTATAATGATTATTGTTCGGAAAAGAATTCCGAAAGTTAAATACTGAAAATCAAGATGAAAAATTAACTGAACTTAAAATAAAAATAAAAGAAAAAATTGTTCAAACGCATTCAAATATCAATACAAGCTTTCCCTTCATGACAAATGTGAAAGCGGAAATAAGAATGAAAAATGAGGATCCGATATGGAGCAGACAATATCCATATCCCTTATCTGTAATCTCATTTGTTAATGAAGAAATAAATAAAATGATGAACGATAATATAATAAGACCTAGTAAAAGTCCATATAACTCACCAATTTCGGTGCTACCAAAAAAGGGTACAAATGATAATGGAACACCAAAACTTAGAATGGTAATCGACTACAAAAAAATAATGAGCATACAATTTCTGATCGTTATCCGATTCCGGATACAAACGTAATACTATCTACTCTAGGCAAAGCAAAATATTTTTCAACCATTGATCTAGAATCAGGATTTCATCAAATTTTAATGACAGAAAATGATATTGAGAAAACAGATTTTTCCGTTAATAATGGTAAATATGAATTTTTGAGGATGCCTTTTGGGTTAAAAAATGCCCCTAGAATTTTTCAGAGAGCAAAGGATGATATATTGCGAGAACATATAGGAAAAATCTGTCACGCTTATATGGATGATATAATTATTTTTTCGAAAACGTAACTCAACACTTAAAGGATTTAGAAACAATTACAAAAATATTAAAAAATGGTTATAAGAAAATTTCATTAGAAAAATTAAAAAAATTTTCGCAGAAGAAATAGAGTTTTTGGGTTATTTAGTAGCTCAAAATGTCATAAAAACAGACCCAAATAAAATAAAATTAATCTTAAACTATCCAAAACCAAAAAGTTTGCGTGCATTAAGAGGATTCCTGGGACTTGCAGGATATTATCTTAATTTTGTTAAAGAATATGCTGCGATAGCCAAATACCAAATACCTATCAGGAGAAAACGGTAGGATTTCTAAAAACAAATCAAAAAAATTGGAAATAACTCTAGATGAGGAAGGAATATGTGCATTGAATAAATTAAAAAAACTATTGGCTTCAGAAATGGAATTGATACAGACTGACTACTCAAAAACATTTGTATTAACTACCGGTGCATCTAACGTTGTAATGGGTGCGGTACTATCGCAAGGGGGTAAACCAATTACCTTCATTTCAAAAACTTTTAATAAAACAGAAAGAAATTATGCAACTAATGAAAAAGAGCTTTATACCATTGTTTGGGCATTAAGAAATCTACGAAATTACCTTTATGGTGTAACCAATTTGGAAATACATCCTGATCACCAACCATTAACATTTGCTTTATCACCTCGCAATCCTAATCCAAAAATGAAAAGATGGCACGCAATTATAGAAGAATTTTCTCCAAAATTTGTATACCAACCTGGTAAATCCAATATTGTAGCTGACGCATTGTCGCGTCTTGAATTATATAACATTTCCGATGATTCCCAGAGTCAGGAATCTCAACATTCAGCACAGAGTAGTGAAAGCGTTCAAATAAAAGAAACACAAAAACCCATAAATCAATTTAAAAAACAAATAATATTATGTAAGAACAGATTTACGGTCCATGAGTTAATTTAAACCTTTGGAAATAAACGGCATTTAATAGAATTTGATAGAGTAGAAAATTTAGTAACAATTTTGAAAGAATGTATTCAGCCAAAGCTAACGACGGGGATTCACTGCACCGTTGCAGATTTGCATGAAGTCCAAGAAACTCTCAAACAAACTTTTCAGAACAAATTTGTATTTACAAAACTTTTTCTAATGGATATTATTAATAGAGAAGATCAGTCGGGATTAATCGAACAAACCCGTAATAGAGCTCATCGAAGCTATAATGAAAATATTAAACAAATAGAAAAATTATATTACTGACCAGAAATGAGGAAAAGAATGAGAGAATACGTTCCGAATTGTATGATATGCAACAAAAATAAATATGATCGCCATCCCAAGAAAATAGCAATAGGCAAAGCCCCAATCCCAGAAAAAGAAGGGAAACAACTTCATTTAGACATTTTCTACGCAAAGAAACTTTATAACATGTGTATTATTCAAAATTTTTAATATTGAAACATATAGAAGATTAATCAAATATCGAAGAAAAGGTTTTAGAATTGTTTCAAAGCTTCACAGATGCAAAACAAATTACTTTAGACAGTGAACCAAGCTTTACCACACCAACATTTAAATCCTTAATGCAAAGGTTAAATATTGAAATTTATTTTTGTGATCCACGTCACAGCATAACTAATGGACAAGTTGAAAGAGTCCATTCAACAATAATTGAAATAGCCAGATGTACAAAAGAAGAATACAATATTGTTAGTAATTTAGAAACAATACTTAGAGCAGCACAAAAATACAATTCAACAATACATTCAGTAACAAATTTTAAACCAAATGAAGTACTTTATAATAAAATAAACCATGAGAATTTGCCAATAACTTTAAAGCAAGCACAGGAGAAAATGCTAACGTTTCATAATAAACATAGATCAGATAAGCAATATCATTCCGGCCAAATCATCTTCTTCTTCTTCTTTACTGGCGTAGACACCGCTTACGCGATTATAGCCGAGTCAACAACAGCGCGCCAGTCGTTTCTTCTCTTCGCTACGTGGCGCCAATTGGATATTCCAAGCGAAGCCAGGTCCTTCTCCACTTGGTCCTTCCAACGGAGTGGAGGTCTTCCTCTTCCTCTGCTTCCCGCGGCGGGTACTGCGTCGAATACTTTCAGAGCTGGAGTGTTTTCATCCATCCGGACAACAACATGACCTAGCCAGCGTAGCCGCTGTCTTTTAATTCGCTGAACTATGTCAATGTCGTCGTATATCTCGTACAGCTCATCGTTCCATCGAATGCGATATTCGCCGTGGCCAACGCGCAAAGGACCATAAATCTTTCGCAGAACCTTTCTGTCGAAAACTCGCAAAGTCGACTCATCCGTTGTTGACATCGTCCAAGCCTCTGCACCATATAGCAGGACGGGAATTATGAGTGACTTATAGAGTTTGGTTTTTGTTTGTCGAGAGAGGACTTTGCTTCTCAATTGCCTACTTAGTCCAAAGTAGCACCTGTTGGCAAGAGTTATCCTGCGTTGGATTTCTAGGCTGACATTATTGGTGGTGTTTACGCTGGTTCCAAGATAGACGAAATTATCTACAACTTCAAAGTTATGACTGTCAACAGTGACGTGAGTGCCAAGTCGCGAGTGCGACGACTGTTTGTTTGATGACAGGAGATATTTCGTCTTGCCCTCGTTCACTGCCAGACCCATTTCTTTTGCTTCCTTGTCCAGTCTGGAGAAAGCAGAACTAACGGCGCGGGTGTTGAGGCCGATGATATCAATATCATCGGCATACGCCAGCAGTTGTACACTCTTATAGAGAAGATGTTACCTTCTCTGTTGAGTTCTGCAGCTCGAACTATTTTCTCCAGAAGCAGGTTGAAAAAGTCGCACGATAGGGAATCGCCTTGTCTGAAACCTCGTTTGGTATCGAACGGCTCGGAGAGGTCCTTCCCGATTCTGACGGAGCTTTTCGTGTTGGTCAACGTCAGCTTACACAGCCGTATTAGTTTTGCGGGGATACCAAATTCAGACATCGCGGCATAAAGGCAGCTCCTTTTCGTGCTGTCGAAAGCAGCTTTAAAATCGACGAAGAGGTGGTGTGTGTCGATTCTCCTTTCACGGGTCTTTTCCAAGATTTGACGCATCGTGAATATCTGGTCGGTTGTTGATTTACCAGGTCTAAAGCCACACTGATAAGGTCCAATCAGTTTGTTGACGGTGGGCTTTAATCTTTCACACAATACGCTCGACAGAACCTTATATGCGATGTTGAGGAGGCTAATCCCACGGTAGTTGGCGCAGATTGTGGGGCCAAATCATCTACGAGAAAATAATAGAAGAGAGGAATAAATTAGAACCAAGATATAAAAAACAACAAGTTAAGGAAAATTTAGAGAATAAAATAATAATTAATAATAGAAATAGAATTATTCATAAAGATAATATAAAATCATAATTATTATAGGTTTCCAAAATGATCATTTTAATTTTGACTGCACTAATCAGCTCATGATGTTATAGACTATACCCGACAAGACTACGTACTTATCGAAAATGGAGATGTTTCCATTTATGAAGAATACGGGGACCTATTCCACATTACTAATTTATCTTATTTTGAAAATATAATAGCAGACGAAAATAGAAATTTTTACAGTAATAACGAACAAAGTCACGACAGCTTAGGAATTATTACACAGGAAACAGAATCTGAAATTTTGATAATTAAAACTTTATTAAAATAATTAAAACAAACCAATTTTGAGCAAAAAAGGGGTATAAATGAACTAGGAACACTTTGGAAATGGATAGCTGGTACACCAAACCATGACGACTTTCTAAAAATTAATGACAAATTGGACGAACTAGTAGTAAATAACAATAAACAACATATATATATATATAGAACAAATTCAGAAATTTTTAAAATAATAACAGAATTAACTGACACAGTTAATAATATTAAAGGTGATACCACAAATAGGAAAATAAAAAGAAAAAGAAATCAATATGTTATACATGAACTGCAAAATTTAATAAATACAATAACTTTTGGTAAAATTGGAATTTTAAATCCAACAATTTTACACTTTGATGAACTAAAAAACATAACATACTACCAACAGGGTATAATGACAATAACAGATCTAATGGACATTTTTAAATTTAAAATAGCTCAAAAAGAAAACGTAATTAAAATTTATATAAAATACCCTAAAATAGAACTAACATCTAAGTACTATGATGTAAGAGCCATAGCTCAGTTAGATGGTAAGCTTATTATTGACCAGAACATAATATACTGTAATGATAAATTTTTTAATATTCAGAATTGTAAAACAGAAATTTCAAAAACCTATTGTAAACTAAATAAAAAAGCACTTGTTTTTCAGATATTTTAAACAAAAAACAAGGAAAATGTAATAAATTAAAAGAAAAAAACTTACAAATTGAAGAAATTAAATCAGGAGCGATATTAGTTTCAGGAAAAAATATTGTAGATAATCAAACATTAAATGGAACATATTTAATGACATTTGAAAATTATACCTTGAAGTAAAAGTTTGGAATTATTTTAAAAATAACCATATAAAAAATATTGAAATTTTAGAATATTTTGAAACAATCAACAAACTGTTAAAATTAGATAATATAAATATTTTAGCAGAACGGAACAAGAACATAACAGTCCATTCATATTTTTGGTACATAATTTTAATCTTGGGAATAATTTTCATAACTTACTTAATATTAAAATTAATTAAATCTCGCGCAATTCCCAAACCAATCGAAAATGCGCAATTTCAAGAAATCACTTATAATGCTCTTTTGGATCAGATATATAAATTAACTCAAAATAATAGTGAATCAAGGACGATTCATTTTAGGAAGGGGGAGTTAACGATAGCCTCCGCATAGAAACCTTACCATAACTGTAAATAAAATTGAATCTTTGCACTTTGCAATTACACTGTCTCATAAATTAGAAATAAAGTTAACGTTTTTGATTATTTAAGAATTCGATATGCTTTTTCCGTTCTGAATCCAATAATCCATTATTATCAAAACGACATCGCTCGCCCTCACAAGAAGGCATAACAATAACAATCATAAAGAAATCAGAACGCTTAATATTCTGCTGGAATTTGCTGCCACAGCTAAAATTGTAATAAACTCTTTGTTCTGGATTCAATCAAGCTGATGCTTACACTCCAGCTTTAACTTTAAGTAAATAAAACCAAAATGTATACATATTAGTGTTTCAGAAATAAATATTTGATTTGTATTTGGCAATCCACAAGAGCCACACGTGTTCTCATTTCATCCGCGCGTTTGCGGATGTATAATATATATTTTTTTAAAAATTCCCTCGTTGCGGGAATTAATTTGTATGGCATTCCCCCATAAATAATGCATACAAAACATACACACTTATATGCGTTCACATTTAGATATGTCACCCGCAAAAATTTCTACAAAAACAACAATGGTTTCAAATAGCGGCAGCAGCGTCACAAGTTAATATGGCAGCCAAAGAGTCGATCCCCAAATTTGTAGAAAAACACCTAACAACAATATTTTCTATTCATGAACGCAAGCGCACTTTCAACAGGCAAACTTGCTTCATTCATAAAAACAAACACCATTACATCTCCCCGAGCATGCCTTTGCCTACAAGCGTCTTTTTGCGACGATGGCAAAAGCTAAAAATCATAAATCTAACAATTTCTGACATTTGTATGAGAAGGAAAAAGTGACAACCCCGCAAATATAAGTATTCAAATATATTAGAATAAAATTGACAACATAGTTTATTGGTCGATTTTCAAGTCAAGAAACGTATCAAAGAAAATATTCAATATTCCTCTGACTTATGTTACAGTGAATCCCGGTTAAGTAGTACTCCGCTTAAATGAAAATCATCCTTCTTAATTGTCTATATCTTGCTGCACCGGTCGTTTTTTATGAAATACATAGAAATTATTGTTTTAAGGACCACTCGCTTAAGTATTCGCACTCGCTTATGTATCATATTATATTTTGATTTTTACAAACCACAAACATCTGTATCTTTGATTGTGGCACATAACCGTGATTGACTGTATTTGTCAAGGAATTTAAAAAATATTTTTACGCGGCTTGCAAAAATCTGCGTCGATACGTATGCAAGCTCACACACAAACATAAAACGGTAAGATCGTTCGTTTGTGTCTTCGGCACAGCTCGGATTTTCTACCAACAACACAATGTTGTGACGCGTCAGGCTTTCGACACATTGACTCTTTGACATGAAAGCAAAAAATACGAGCTTCGCCATTGGGGTCGACGTCAACGGAAATTTCGCATGAAGCATTGAATGTACATATCTACGTACATACATTTGTTGCATGTAGACAAATTTACAAACATTATGCGTATGATTCTTTCATATTTGTTTACATCAGTGACTGTGTGCACGTTATGCTTGTGTTGGTTATTCTAGCGTCAACTGATCGCAAAATTCTGCTTTGCTTGCCTACGAAGTTGAATACAGTAGCACAATCGAGCTTTCACAGACACTTGTCGCGACATGTTGGTGTGAGGTGTCTGCCACTGTCCGTGCACTATTGTGCGCATGGGCCGTGGACAACGCTGGTGTAGTGTAAACGTTTGCGTTGCAACAACAACGCGTTTTCTTAAAAGTAAAAAGTGTTCAGTGGCATCAACCAACAGCTTACAGTACAAAAACAACAAGGGTTCAGTGGTACAACTGTACAAGAACAATTTTTTTGTCTTCGCGAATCTTCTATGAGCAGCAGCATCAAGCATCATAAGTGCGAATGTGAACGCAGCAGTTGTGGCAAGGTTCCGCAGCGTTTGTTAGTCAAAACACCAGCAGAGCAGTTTACGTCAGCCGCAACAGCAGCAACAGATAGCCGTTGTACAATATTTTGAAATTTCGCTGAAAGAAGAGGAATAGACGCTGAAGAAGGAGACTTAAGATAAAAAACTACTCAAAGACGAAAAGAATCTGAAGAAGGAAAACTACTCAAAGGCGAAAAGAAGCTGAAGAAAGAAAACTACTCAAAGACGAAAAGAAGCTGAAGAAAGAAAACTATTCGAAGACGAGAAGAAGTTGAGGTAAAGTAACCCAAAGCCAAACGAAGAAGATAAGTTAAAGACGAAGAAGACGGAAAATCTAATAAGAAGCAGTTGAGGTAAAGTAACACAACGCAAACGAAGAAGAAGAAGATAAGTTAAAGACGAAAGAGGCGGAAAATCTAATAAGGTAAAGTAATTGAACAAAGGCATACGTAAATTTGTAAGAACCCGAAATACGATATAAGCAAAGAGTGTAACACATTAATGTAAAAAATTTCATTGTAGAAATTAAGCTAGACAAAGAAAGTGAGACAAAGTGAATGTTAAAGAATATCAAAATCTAATTGGAAAATATTTTTGTATAATTAATGCATGTACATAACTGAATGAAACGAAATGAAATTTTGTAAACTACAATATACATTTGCAATATCCGATTGATGTAAATTTCCAAAATATTTGTATTTTAAATTGAAAATTTAAAACTTGTGAATTAATTCATTCTCATTAATTATATTTGAATTTGTGTGTAATTTACGAAAACTAAACTTCACTGTATTCATACGAGTACATTCTGTTCGAATTGTCAGTTGACCTACTAAATAATTTTGATGTAACTCTAGAGAAAATACCTACGCTGTCTTAAACTAAGATATATTTTTAAATTACTTTATACTTATTTTATATAGTTGATTAACATATATTCTAATATTGTAAACATGGAAGCAGACGCTATTTTAAAAATGACAGTGACGACTTTAAAAGACAAACTAAGGGAATTGGGACTAGGAGTAAGTGGACGGAAACATGAACTGAGGGAAAGACTTCTCCAACATTTAGACCTGATTGACGACGGTGACGACGACGAAAATGAAGATACCGATTTTCAGTCCAATCAGTCTGAATGTGATTTTATACAAAAACGAACTGAACCATCTGCACCTGAAGGTTGTGCACATTTCACGCTTAAAGATATTGAAGAAAGCCTTTCTACTTTTGATGGAACAGATACGTCTGATATACAGAAATGGATCGAACAAATAGAAGAAAATGCAGAAATAGTAAATTGGAATGATGTATAAAAATTCGTTTATACGAAACAGTTATTGAGGGGTGCTGCAAAAGTTTATGTGGGTAGTCAAACCGGGTTGCGCGATTGGAATTCTTTAAAATTAGCACTAACTAATGAATTCGGAAATAAGTTATCAGCAGCCGATGTGCATAAGATGTTAGGAAAAAGACAGAAAAAGCCGTGTGAATCGTATCGTGAATACATATGCTTTGATGGAGATAGGCAAGTCAATTCACTTAGATGAAGAAACTTTGTTGGAATATTTTATAGATGGCATTCCGGGCTCTAAGTATAGTAAAGCTATTCTCTACCAAGCCAAAACTGTGACAGAACTAAAAGAACAGTTAGTAGTTTACGAAAAAATCAAGCAGGAACCAAAAGCTGAAAATCTGAAAAAAGCGGATATAAATGATAAAATAAAACAGGAGAATTCGTTACCATTAAGAATCGATAAAAGATGTTATAAATGTGGTGAACCTTCGCACATAGCTAGAGATTGTCCGTCGAAGCAATTCAAATGCTTTAAGTGCCAGAAGATGGGACACAGATCTTTTGAGTGTAAAGTAATAAAAGGTGGGAACACTGAGCGGGAACACAGTCGTGTAAATTCAATTGACGAACTTGCAAAATTTAATTTAAAATTTAAAAATATACGGATTTGTAATGTAAAAGTGAGCGCGCTTATCGATACTGGTTGTAACTCGTGTTTAATGAGGTGCGACACATTTAATAAGTTGGACAGATATATAAAGCTAACAACGGAACAAAAGCAGTTATTTGGTACTGGTGCAGCGAAAATATCAACGATAGGAAGCTTTGATATAGAAGTAGAAATTGATAAGAGTATCGTTGACCTGACGTTTCATGTAGTAGCAACAACCGACATTAGTTACGAAGTGATTTTGGGTAATTTAATATTGAAACATTTCGATATGTTGGTTCGTGAAAATGGGGTTGAATTTAAAGAAAAGTTGCCTGTGCCGATTAATAATACAATGAGAGTCAAAGATAATTTAACAAACGATGATGATTTGATGACTAATATTTTTTCAAATTTATGTTTTAACGTTGATATGAATGAACAAGACTATGATTTAACTCATTTAAATAAAAAATCAGCAGAAGCAGTGAAGCAAATGATAAAACAATATATACCAAAAAAAGACGATAGTTCTTCGGTGAATATGAAAATTATTCTTACCAACGAGGTTCCAGTTTACCAACCGCCACGAAGGGTATGTTATGAGGAGCAACAAATCATAGATAAGCAAGTCGCACAGTGGTTAGATGAAGGTTACGTCCTAGTTGCTCAAACTACGCTTCGCCTATTATACTAGTAACAAAGAAAAATGGCACAAAACGACTTTGTTGCGATTATCGCAAACTAAATTTGAAAATCGTACGGGATAATTTCCCGATGACCTTAATTGACGACGCACTCGAAAGACTTAGAGAAGCAAACATATTCAATACGTTAGATTTAGCAAATGGTTTCCTACACGTACCGGTAGATGAGAGTTCTCGCAAATACACATCATTCGTAACTCATAGTGGCCAATATGAATTTCAGTATGTACCCTTTGGTATATGTAATTCACCCGCTGTTTTCTGTCGCTACATTCATGCCATATTAAAAGATTATATTCGAGATTGAACAGTTGTTGCATATATGGATGATTAAGTAATCCCAGCGAAATCTGAAGAAGATGTGGTAAAAAAGATGGCTTTTTAGCACCCATTGATAAAGAGGATAAGCCTTTGTTGACGTTCCATATAGATCACGTTGGTCTTCTCACGGCGACACGAAAGCAGTATAATTATATACTTGTAGTTGTGGATGCATTTTCGAAATTTGTGTGGCTTTATCCCACAAAAGATACGGGCACTGATGCAGTGATCGATCGATTGACGAAGCAAGAAACCACGTTTGGCAATCCAAGAAGAATCATTACAGACAGAGGTTCAGCATTTACATCGCACGCCTTTGAGGATTATTGCACAAATAATCATATTCAGCATTTACTTATTACTACTGGAGTACCAAGGGGAAATGGCCAAGTAGAGCGCATACATAAGATAGTAATTCCCATGCTATCAAAGCTCTCGAAAGATAATCCAGATGAGTGGTAAAAATTTGGCAAAGTCCAACAATACATAAATAACTCTCCTCCGAGAAGCACAAAGATAGCACCATTCAAATTGTTAACCGGATGTGACATGAGACTTTCGGATTTACCACGATTAGACGAAATTATGGAAACGGAAGCTATTGAATCGTTCGAGATAGATCGAAACGAAGCACGACAAATAGCCAAACAAAACATTTCGGCTATTCGAGAAGAAAATCGTATAAATTATAACCGAAAACGCAAAGAAAATCGAAATTATAAAGTGAATGATCTAGTAGCTATAAAACGTACTCAATTTGGACCAGATCTGAAATTGAAAAGAAAATACTTTGGACCATACAAAATCATCGAAAAGTTAACACACGGACGTTATAAAGTACAAAAGCTTGGCGAAGTTGAAGGACCTAATTTGACCTCAACCGTGACCGAGTACATCAAACCATGGAGTTCAGAATTCGGTTCGAATCCTGAGTCAGGAGGGCCGAATGTGGGACTGACAGACGGACGAAAGAAAACTAGAAGTGGACACAACTTTTAAACACGTATTACCAACAAATGCAACACTTCAAACCTGAGGAACGTAAAAACAAAAAAGAGAAAGACACGAACAACGAAGGGACGCTATCGCGTAACGGGACAAGAACGACGGTCTGTTAATGGTCATCAAACCAGTAAGACATACTTCAAAGTGATTCAAGATATTCTAGTGATTTCAAATAAATTCAATTATATCTAAAACAAACCTTTTGAAACTTGAAATATAAACCTACATTTATTTTGATTCAACTCAGTTCTATGTAATAAGTTCCTACTGTGTATTTTAATTGACCTCGTATAGTTTGAGAAGAAATCTAGTCGAGACACATTAGCAATTTTATCATTACAATTTTAGAGTCACTGTTTTAGTGAAACATTATTATTTGACTTCGATTTTGCAACATTCTGTATACGCACGATTGAATTATTATTTTACACTATTGTGCGATAATTTTTACACATTGTTTTGTATTTTCTTACTTACTATAAAAAAATTTAATACTATATATTTATATATATATATGTATTTTTCTTACTCTTATTTGTTCTGCTGTTGCTTTTGTAATTGCTGTTACTGCTGCTGCTGTTGCTTTATAGGTTACATCCAAATAACCGCTACCGTTTTACGAATATTTGTCAGTAAAAATCACACTTTATTTATTTGTATATATTGAAAGCTCGTTATTTGCTGATATTGTTTAAGGTTTTCTTGCTGCGCATTTAACACGATTTACTATAAATGTTTTTATAATATTTTGGCAATGTTTAGTTCTATTAATGTTTTTCTATAAATATATTATTGTTTTCCACAATTCTATTAATATTTCCACTTTTTTCTTTGTACTATTAATGCCGTAGCTTTCACTAGCTTCCTAAAAATTGTTAGTTTAAGAGTGCGTTATCAACTCTTTTTCAATTGATTAATTGTGAATTATTGATTTCCTTATCGCCAGTTATGGTTCACTTACTATCTTCCCAAAATTGTTAGTTTATCCTCGCCAGTTTTGGTGTCATATAGCATGCACGATTCCAATTGTTCGCTAGAGTACACCTCTTTCGGGACCACGTCCAGACACAGTTAAATCACTACGCTGGACTTGCGAAACAGTATGCCTACGTACTAAACCCTTAACTCCGGCTGCTATAGCTTATATTCGGACTTGCGGGATCGCCGTTAAGCACTACTTCGCCGGACCAAGCTGGGCGATAACTGCCTCTTCACGACCTACCTCCAGGGTTATTCATGCGGTCTTATGCTTTTGCGCTGCCTTCATTCTGAGTTCTCGGAGCGCTATTGCACTCCACTCTTTCATTTTAGCCCACACCAGCTGTGATCGCAGCATGAGACTAACTATGTTGTCGGGCGTCATTCTTTCATCTGTTAGCTTTTCTATGGTCTCTCTCTCCACTGCATACCTCGTGCAGGAGAAGAAGATATGCCCTGCGTTTTCTGCGGCATTTCTACAGAAAGAACAGTGTGTTTCGTCATCATGGCCAAATTTGTGCAGGTAGTCCCTGAAACAGCCATGGCCCGATAAGAACTGCGTTAAGTAGAAATCTGTCTCCCCATGTTGTCTGTCAATCCAGGACCGGACATTCATAATAAGTCTACATGTCCATCTTCCTTTGTCTGCCGCTTCCCATTGCTTTTGCCACTCCTCGAGACTTGTCTTCCTCTCGTTTTTGCGCTCGTCGGCCGTTAGGCACCTATGCATGGCTTTTGTTTTACAGCAGACTCTACTTAACTCAGAGGCCATTATATCCGGTGGCATAAGACCAGATATGATAGCACTCGCCTCGTGCGAACCTTCTCAACGCACAGGCAACTCTAAGGGCGCATAACCTGGACAGAGATTAGGCCATATTGACACAGGTTTTTCGACGAAGGGCTGTCCCCCATATCGGAGCTGCGTACATAAGCATTGATTGGCTAACTTTAGCCAGCAGAGCTCTCCTACTTTGACTTGGGCTGTTTGCCATGATTCACGACAGGACCGCAGTCACTTTAGCCGCCTTACCACAGGCCTTTTCAATTTGCGCCTTGAAATTGAGCCTCGTATCGATCATAACACCAAGGTACCTCAGTGAATTTTGCGTTACAACGTTATATCCATCACTGTTCAGAGTCACCGTTTCTAGCTTTTTTCTGCTCGTGATGAGCACTGCCTCGGTTTTTTTACCTGCAAGCTGCAGCTTGGTACTCGTAAGCCAGTCCTTAATTTTCGCCACGGTCTCATTGCATATGTTCTGTATCTGCAAGAGCTCTTTAGCTACGATCGTTACGGCAATGTCGTCCGCATAGCCAATTATCTGTGCTTCTTTTGCCAGCGGTAATCGTAGCGCCCTGTTGTACAGCACATTCCAAAGTAGTGGACCTAGTACGGAGCCTTGTGGTACTCCACCTGTCACCGCGTAGGTTTTTGGACCCGCATCGGTATCGTACAGCAGTAGTCTGTCAGACAAATAGCTGCTAAATGTCCTCAGAAGATACCCCGTATTTCTTGCCTCTAATGCTCTCAGTATATGTGGCCAGTACGTCGAGTTGAAAGCGTTTTTCACGTCCAGCGTAACAACTGCGCAGTATTTTTTATCTCCATACATCCATCTGGTGCCCTCTATGGTATTGGCCGCAATGTTCGTCACTTTTCCAACTGCGTCTAAGGTGGACCGATGTCTTCTGAATCCAAATTGGTTTTCAGATAACCCAGGAGACTCTTCTTCTAGGTGGCGTTCTAGACGTGTGTAAATTAGTCTTTCCAGTATTTTGGCCATCGTGTCAATCATGCAGAGTGGGCGATACGCACCCGGCTCTCCTGCCGGTTTGTTTGGCTTTTAGAGAAGAACCAGCCGCTGTTTCTTCCATACTTTCGGGAAAACTCCTTCATTCAGACATCGTGTGTAGAGTTCGGCGAATGCCCTCTTGCTATGCCTGATGGCAATTTTCAGTGCTTTGTTCGGGACGCCATCAAGCCCTGGAGCCTTTGCCTTACCAAATCTCTCCGCCACTTCCATTACCTCCTTCTCGTCTACAATTGGAGATTCCATCCTGGTTGGTATCGTTCTACTCGTTTGTGGTTCTTGCGTTGGGAAAAGCGTTTTCACCACCTTTTCTGGGAGGATCGGACAGGTTGGCGCTTGGCTTTTACCCTCTCTGATTTTGGCCATCACTATTTTATACGCGTCACCCCACGGATTCTTGTCCACCTTCTCACATAATTCTTTAAAACTCGAGGACTTACTTCTTTTAATAGACTTTTTGAGTTCTTTACGCTTTCTTTTGAAACATTCTCGCAATCTTGTATGATGTGGCGTACCTTGGCTTCTTTGGCGGAGGCGTCTCGTTTTATGGCATTCACTTTTCAATGTGCTGATCTCCTCATTCCAACAGTATGCGGGCTTGTGGGTTATGTTGCGCCTTTTCCTACACATAGCAGCATTACAGGCTTTACTTATGCGCTTCACCAGATTTTCAGCCTGTCGGTCAACGTTGATCGCACCATCTAGGTTCCCATCCAACATAAGTTTGAAAATTTCTTCATCGAATGTTTTCACCTTCCATCCTTTTTTCTGCAACTTTTTAGCGCTGGATCGAGTTTGTATTTGTTTGCAGATTTCCAGCAAGATGGCCAGGTGATCGCTATTTGTGTAAACTTCGCACACCTTCCAATTTGCAGATCGAATTAGCGTGCTGTTTGTGTAGCTACTACCCCATTTAATTGCCCATGTGTTGAAATCGCCTGCTATCACGTTTGGCGTGGTAGTGAGGGCGTCTCGGACTATTTCATCAAGAATTATTTCGTAGTTTCCTTGCAACACACTCGGGGGAATATAGCAGCTGCAGAAATAAATGCCACCTATTTTCGCTCGTGTATGGTAAGATCTTCCAAGGAGCGGCTTATCTTGGAAGGCGTTGCCCCCACAGGCCCATATGGCAGCTTTGTTTTCCTTGTCGGAGATCCACGTGCCAGCGTTTATGTTTTTATATTGCTCACACACTATCGCCACCTCTACCTTTTCCTGGAAGATTGTTTGCTTCAGCAGCTCTTGAGCAGCTTCACAATTATTTAAGTTGATTTGGACAACTTTCATTTCATCTTTTTACACGCTGCTTGATATAGAGGATACTTCCAACTTCTTATCCCGTGACCTGTCTCCTTTTTCCCACTGCTTTTGCATGCTGCACACGACGGGTTTTTACCACACTCCTTTGCGAAATGCCCCTTTTCACCACACTTAGCACAACATTTGCTTCGATCATCCTCACTCGTACGTGCCTTCGCCAGATGGCCGTCTCCCAGGCACCTGAAACACTTTCTGAGATTCGGCTTCTCCCTTATTCTGCAGACCACCCATCCAATCTTAATCTTATGAGCGTCAAGTAGCCGCTTTGAATCCGCTGCGGGAAGGCTGATGACTGCCGTCTGCGTGCCCGCGTACGCCTGTCTCATGGTTTTGATCGCCTTTTAGCTCTTTGATTTGTGAACGCATTGCCACTGCTATGTCTTCTTTGGTTGTTATTTCGTCCAAGTCTCGGATCTCCACTGATATTTCGTGAGTTAGGGCTCTTATTTGTGCCTGGTCGCCCAGAACCTTGCATACCTTCCTTCATATGCTCCCGTGCTCTTCTGGGCCTGCTTCATTTCTAGAAGTATTTCGCCTTACCGTCTTCCGGATCCGCGAAACGTTTTCTCTAAGTTCTTTCAGTTCGGCTCTGAGCATATCGCTGTACGACATGTTTCCAGTGCGCGCAATGATAATTGCATCGGACCTCGGACGGGGAGCAGAAACCGTCTTCTTTTTCTTGTTTTGTGTTTTTGGTTTCACCAGCGTCCATTCACTTCCCTGTTCCTCTGCCTTCCGTTCTTTTATAGGAACGTTTGGTTCATTCCTCTTCCACGCAGTGGTCCTCTTTTTGACTTCCTCTTGGCTGGCTTTCTTTTTTGGCGGGGTCTTTCGCGTCTGCTGCTCATCTTCGCGGGGCCTTTTTGGAGTTGAATCTACCGAAATAGACCGGAACGGGTGTACCCTCAGAAACCATGCTCCTACCCCAGTTCCCTGAGGCCTGTCCTTCGCTTTACCAGTGGGACGAACCGATGCTCGCCCGGGGCAACGCAGGCTACTACCCCTGCGCCCAATGCACACTCCCTGACAAGGGACCGAAGTGGCTGTTTACTGATACACCATACAGCCAACACCTCGGCAGAGCAAGCTCACATCACCTTTTCCATCCTGCAAGCGGAAGACATCGCTGTCAAGATAGCCAAGGACTCCCGGTGCGCCGCGCTGTGTACCGAGCAAGTTGTAATATCAGCCGCACCTAACACAGTGAAAACGGCGCTGACCAGGAAGTCGCCCATTAGGGGTCCGTCGCGCCTGGATTTTGCTGTTATTTCATCATGTCCAAACATGATGAGGGGACACCTATTTCTATGTGGCGGTGTCTATTCGCCATAGTCACAGGAGCTTTAGTGGATCAGCTAGCTTTTATGCCGCATCCTTCACTCCTGCCGCTCATCGTCGGAGATTCGATTTAACTTACTTCGCAACTTACCTGCTACTACACGCCGTTCGGCTATCCACGACCTGCCGACCCCCCCGGTAGCTTAGAGCATAGCTAGAGCGTCCAAGGTATGAGTGCGTGCGTCTGTACGCGCCGGAGGATGCGCCTCCAGTGCCGACCGGATCAATACCACTGACCACCCAAGCGGTCGATTATCGGGACCAGTGCGTGTGTGTGTTTTATTTTTTGCGGGTGGGTGTACTTTTAATGCACTTATGTGTGAGTTATGTAAAATATCAAACAGTTTTAACATTGGAAATCCAAATGACATATCATTCTAAGAATTTGAGAAATATTCAAGCCTTCGTGAAATAGAAATGAAGTGCAACGATGAATAAAATATCTCTGTTTGCGACGAGCATTACGCTCGAGTAGCTAGGCGGTTGCAAAATAATTCTTTGAAACAAGCCAATTATAAATTAAAGGGCTGAAAGGGAGAATTTTCTTATTGACGAGAAAATGTCAAGCTCTAGAGAAAAATATTATTTTAACAGGAGATGCAAATGAGCATGCAGTTATCTTCGCAAAAATGATTGTGAAGAAAAAGAACTCCTACAACGAAAAGGAGTAAGCAATGGAATTGAACATAAATTATATGACCACTAAGGCCTATAATTTTATGAGCGACAGTTTGGGGTTTGCATTGCCCCACAAGAAAACACTTTTGCATTGGCGTCCGATCCGGTATATCTGCCCCGGTATCGACGAAAAAGTCTTGAACAATTTTTTTAAATGAAACCAGAAGAACGCATATGCCACCTAATTTTCAACGAAGTCTCAATCAGAAAAGATCTGACGTACAACAAAGTATGAGATGTGATTGATGGCTTCGTTGATAATAGAGAAGGTCACAGGGAAAGCGTGATTAGCAATAATTGCTGCTTCTTTATGTTGAAAGGCTTAGTCGCGAAATGGAAATATGTAATTTCCTATTATGTGGCAAAAAATGGCGTAAGCAGTGAAAGATTGCTAAATTTGCTCCAGAGCAATTTAAATGCCTCCGAAGAAATTGGGCTTAAAATTAAAACAATAATATGCGACCAGATTTCACAAAATGCCAGATTGAGGCTAATATCGGGCGCATCGCCAGAAAAATCGTATTTTTACCACAACAAAAATAAAATTTATATGATGTTCGACTATTGCCATTTGATAAAATGCATGCGCAACATGATCCTGAAATATGACACCGAAACGCAAGATGGACTGGCATCGTTCAAAGTTGTCCAAAAAGTATGTATATGCCATTAACCAAGCGAATGTTAATTTTAAAATGTGCCCAAAATTAACATATTCGCATGTATATCCCGGAAGCATGGAGAAAATGTCGGTGTCGAGAGCTCCGCAAATATTTAGTAATTCGGTCGCCGCGGCAATAGACATGGCAATTAAAGAAAATTTGTTGGGCTCCGATGAGCATTTAAAAAAATGCGCCAAAGCAACCCAGCTGCTGGTAAAAAGGATGAATGATCTGTTCGACTAATTGGACTGTAAGACGCTTTACAATTCACATCCGCGAAGAAGGCCAATACAAAGAGATTGTATTGAAAAAATTAACAGGCTAAAAGATCACATCCAGTACATAAAAAATATAAAAAAGCCTAACAAACAAATATTGTGCCTAGACTCATTTGTTTTTACAATAAATGCAATGATTGCATTGAGCGGCGATATATTCGATGAATATTCGAATATATCATTCATACTCTTAGGGAGAATGAACCAGAATGCACTGGAAAACTTTTTCTATAAAATACGCGCAAGTTTAGGAGCAAATAATCATCCATCGGCACTCGAGATGCAACATATTGTTGCAAGGCTATTGTCCATGCACATATTGCGACGCAACTTTTCGCAAACTGGCAGCAATTGCGAAGAAGACGACGACATAAACCTTGACTGGAATATTGGCCAGAAAGACGATCTGAAAGAAAATTTAAAACCGTCTGAGCAACTTGCCGTGGAAGAAATATGCATTCCAGATGAGCACTTTGCTGAGACCGAAAAAGCAGCAGAGAAACAGGTTCGTCGCTACTACACTGGATATGCCATTTACCAGAAGGTTTTATGTAGACTAAAATGCGAGAAATGTGCTCTTTTAATGCGAAAGAAAGATAACTCTTTGGAAAACTCATCGGAAGCCCTTATAAGGTCAAAAAATTATAAAGGAGCAAATGACTTAAGGCTGGTTAATCCCGATGATAGAATCTTCGAAATAAGCCGCCTTCAAATGAGCTGCTATAAAGATCTCTTTATAGAAAATTCATGCAGAGTGGGTATAAAATCTATGATTTTAGCCCAGAATACTGCAATTACAAGACATAAATACCCAGAGTGGTATAGCGAGGCTGGAGATTGCCTCGAACATAGGCATCAATTTTTAGATTTTCTGAGATTTCAATTTTACTGTTCAAAAATGCGAAATGGCTGGCACACCAACAGGAAGAATTGTTCAAAAATTAAGTAAGGGCGAGATACTACATTAAAAAACAAAAAGAAAAGAAACTGGTAACATAGATTGCAGGCCATATTTAATTTTTCTAGTAACTTCCGTTGGATAAAGGTAAAAGAAATACATACAATGAAATAAAAGTTCATTATTCAAATAACTAAAACACATTTCTCTCTTCTCATTTCTCTGATTTCAGATTCTTCAAAAACTAATAATGTTCTTTTTTTCTTTCAAGGTAGAATTAAGTTGTAATTAGTTTGTAGAAGTAGTTTTAGTATTAGTTATTGTTAGCTAGTTTCAATATTTATTAATTTAGTAAGTAGTATGAACACGCGAGCCAAGCTTTGAAAAAAGCTGGTGAAAAAGACCTAATCTTTATTGATTAGGTTGTGTGAGAATTTTTGGTTGTAAGTAGACAAATTCTGAAAATCGTGTTTTATTAAAATTAAATTCTCTTAATAACCTTATAAATGTATGTATATTTCTAATAAAATGAAATTTCTTTTTATTTTTCTTTGCAGTTTTTTAATAAATTTAAATAAATTTACATGTATTTTCATTTTTATTTAATTATCAATAAATTTATTAAAAATTAATTGCCCAGTTGTTAATTTTATTTTATCATGCATTTCAGTCGATTTTTGTATGGAAATTTGACCAGCGTATAAGCAAAATGCGAAACAATCACACATATATTATGTTGTTTGCACATTTGTCTGTATGTTTGAGAAAGCAAATGTTCCACAAAAGCATATTTCTATACTTAAACAAATTTATTTGAACCATCGTATATTTCTTACATGCATAACCAAACCATAATTAAGACAACGCAACGCAAGTTTCAATGGTGGTGTTGGTGGTAAGCGCTTGGAAAGTCACGATGTGAGCACAGGTTCGAATCTCGACAGAATTTATTTTTAATTTTTGCTTGTGTTGCAACAATGGAGTTGTCGATTTATAATATTTGTCCATTCTAAAATATTTTTCCACGACTCACAAAAATCTGCGTCGATATGTATTCACACTCATACATATTTATGCACGTTTGTAGGCGAAGCTGTTACAGCGGCAAGGGAAGCGGTGACAATCGGCGGCCATTACTTTATTTTTTCGACCTTGGTTGCCCGTGACAACGGAGATGCCAAAAGATGCGTGCGGCACGTTTGTACATATGTGGCTCGTATTTGTGTTCGTAAACATGCAAACAAATGTGCCAAAGAAATAATATATATACTATATGTAAGTATATGCCATAGAAATTCTATTGCTACGAGTATACATAGAAATGATAACGAAATAATGCGAATATGCATATTTCATGAAGGTAATTAATTCCTTTCACCTAAAAAGGAATGAATGGAAGTGTTTATATGAGCACATTTAAGTTCATTTTATAATAGTCGAAATTAATGTAAAATAATAGTCGAAATTAATGTAATTTTTGAAAAAAAAAAATTTTATTAACATTATTTTTTATTTCATTTTATAATACAACTTTTACCATTTTTCGGAAAACAAATGGCTCATATATTATAATACAAAATAATCACGCATATGTGACAATGATTCATTTAATACAAAATAAGCATGCATATGCCACTCAGAGAATGCTTTTTTACAATCTCTGGTGTGACTTTGTATATTTTTCCTCAAGCAGATCTCTTTATTTATTGTCGCATGAATTCAGTAATTTAACATATATTTCTGCCACTGCACGTGCTCAATTCTGCTAAATAGCAGCGAAAATGGTGAATTCCCTACTATGAATCTATCAGCTCTATTAGCCGCCAAATCGAACCATCATACAGAATTCAGTTTGCACCTTCTCTATGTTTTGACATTCTCTGGTCAATGATTGAAAAAATTGTGATCGTTGCAGCTCTCTGGTACGCATGTACATAAAAGTGCACGCATTAGGATGTGCATAATTACACAATATTAGAACATAGGAAATATAAATTAATTAAAGCAAAAAAAAAAAAATACATTTCAAATAAAATTAATTCTATCGCAAGTAAATAAGAAAAGCGTTAATAAAACTAAAATTTGTAGCAAGATAATCAAAATTCAAAACTTACGAAAACTGCTTAGACCAATATGAAGAAAATAAAAGTTATGATCTCCGATCAATTAAAGCTAATAAAAGCAATTGCACCTGCTCCACATCCGAGAGTAGAGCTGCCACAAATGCAACAATATCAAGAGGCAAGTTCAGGCATCCACCTCGAGGTGCCCGCATGTGACACAGAAACATATTATGGAGGTTTTGAAGAATGGCCGTCCTTCCGGGACATGTTTACAGCCGCTTACATCAACCATCCAGAACTTTCAAAAGCACAAAAATTGTATCACCTCCGATACAAAACAAAAGGTCAAGCAAGAGAAATAGTCAAACAGTTCGCATTAAATGACGATAATTTCAATTTGGCTTAGGAAGCTCTAAAAGCTAGATACGAAAACGAAAGAGTTCTGGTCGATAAACAAGTAACGACACTATTAAACTTGCCCAAAGTAAAGAAAGAAACAAGTGAAGAATTTGTAAGACTACAATCCACTCTTTCTAATTTTTTGTCGATTCTGTCGACACAAAAGATTTCCATAGACAGCTGGGACCCAATTCTGGTAAACATTTGCACCGCCGCATTACCAGTAAAGTCGTTACTTCTATGGGAGCAATCGCTCTCATCACGAAAAAAGTGCCCCACGTGGGAACAAATGAATGATTTTCTAACTACCCAGTACAAAATCACTGAAAGGGTAGGCAAAACCCAACGATCGCTTCAATAGACCCCTAGTTATTAGCAAAATCAATTTAAGCAAAAGCTTTAACAAAACACAATCATTCACATCCGAACAGAAAAACCATACGTCATGCGAACTATGCACAAGAGGGCATAGACTGATATCTTGCGAGAAGTTTAAAAAACTAAAAATTAATGAAAGAAACAATTTTGTGAGATCAAAAAAATTATGCACAAATTTCTCAAAATTTGCCCAAAGCTACAAAAAGTTCAAACGCTACACAGCGAAATACAAAGTGGGCCAGTTACAGAACCAGCTACCACCATACCAACTCAAGTTGACAAATACCTTAATTCACAATTAAGGAAATGTCGAAAGATAGGGAAACTTCTCCCTATATTAAAAACACAAACAACTTTTCGGCCCCGCAGAATGGCTTTCGCCAATAATGAGAAAAAAAACCAATTCTGAACAGATCCTAGAGCGGTGGTGGGCTACTAAACGCCAAACAGTTGTATCAAAAAGTCGAAAAATCGAAATTTTTCATATATTTTCAAAAATGAGTAAAACCTCAAAGGAAATTAAGGGATCACCTTACAAAAGCCAAAGGTCGCTCTTAGCGCATCTATCCAAGCGCTCCTCATATGGGTGGGTTATGGGAATCAGCTATACAAAGCATCAAATTAATTATGAAGAATTATCTATTTTATGAGGCGAGCCGTTCTCTATTCCCTCCCTCTATTGTCACAGTCCTAACTTCAGGGCTAAGGAGTACCCATTCTGGTCATATCTGAGCAAGGCGTGGAGTTACTATCCTTCATAAAAATAGAGAAATTACAAACCAGTGTCAAAAATACAGAGAAAGCAATTAAAATAAACAGCAAGCCTTGACAAGCGGACGGTCAAGAAATTTTAAATTAAAAATATAAATAATAAACTTATCAAAGAAACAACCGCAAAAATATTAACTACGAAAAGCAGTTACAAACTCGTAAATCCACAATAAATATGTAGGCTTTTATCGTATGCACGTAAAAGCAAATACGTACATAAATATATTTTAAACCAAAATCCGTTCTCTGCACACCCGGATAATTGTGTATATATATTACATCTCCTTCATCAAATACTTCAGCTGTTGGAATGTATTCTGCGCCTCGGCACTCCATCAGCAGTACGCCGAAACACATGCAGCATCATATATATATTTTCCCGTGGTTCCTATAGGAACATAGGCATACAGCACATACAAACGTCTAATACTAGGCAAAATATTCGCCTAGGAGGCCCAGGATGGTTAAATGAATTAAGCCTCCCCCCTCTCCACCCGGGAAAAACTGGCGCTCCCTAAGAAAATACCTCACAACACATAACAACTGATGACACCACACAGGACAACATACCAGACCATCGCATCGAGTCTATACACCAACCCACTGAATAAAAAAGATGAAAAAAGGGATGGCAGGCGAAATTCGTTCTACACAATTTGCACGTTAAGATACACACTGCGCCGCGTTGACACCTACGTTACTCAACCTGAGCGCTTCGGAAATACAATTAAATTCTCAGCGGTTAAAGTGTTTACTATTTAATCATCAAATAATGTGTTTTCTTTTGCATAATTAATGGAAGCTTATTAAACTAAAAACAAGAAAAAACGTTAACTTCGGTTGCACCGAAGCTAAATACCCTTCACAGGTGCATTTCTGTTAGAAACTATGTGTTCAGTTTATATGTAAGCTATATCTTAAACACTGAAGGACTAGTTCGTATATATACAGACAGACGGACGGACGGACGGACAGATAGACGGACATGGCTAAATCAACTCAGCTCGACATACTGATCATTTATATATATATTCCTTCTGGGTGTTACAAACTTCGTGACAAACTTAATATACCCTGTTCAGGGTATAATTAAGTGCTGGATGTATCCCACTAAATTGGACATCCAATTTATTCACATTGCTTATGTACTATTTAGGAAATTATCTTGAATAACTAAATATATGTGTATGTGTATATGTTTGCATGGCTTGCATACCACATAGGGTTGTTTTTAACTAAACAATTTAATACATGTATGTGGGAGTGTGTGTCTTTAATGTTATCTGACCTGTAACTTTATGACTTGTTTTTACTGATGCAATTTTATTATTATTTGACGCGCATTATATGTAAATGCATGAGTGTTTTTTTTTTTTTTTTTTTTTTTTAAGTAGGAGGAAGCATCAAAAGCCGAAGTGCGGAACTTAAATCCGCTAAACCTAACCTACTCCCAACCCCAGTTTCTCCCACGGAACCACCTAATTAGGTATTACTTCGTGGGAGTGATAAGACAATTAAGTCTCCTCTATGGTACGGACTGACGGACGCCTATTCTGCCCTATATGTCTGTCTAAGTTTTGTCATGATTGACGCTGCCGCTTCGCTGACAGCATTCCAGTTCTCAGTGGACTGGCACATAAGTGTCGTCAAATTTTCCACCGTAAAACTACCACCGAGTGTAGTTTTAAGTTTTTCCCTTGTACTTAAAAAGCGAGGGCAATAAAAGAATATATGCTCGGAATCTTCTAAGCACTCTAAACACATCGGACAATATCTTTTAAACGGTTGGGTTTACGAAAAAATCATGAGAGACCTTTTTTTAGGGCATTCAATTTCCTACAACATCTAAAGGACAAGATATTTTTTCAAGTAGTTGGAAGCAAGATATAAATTTTTCTATCTGATAATAAGAAAAAATAGAAAACTGTATTTAGGAGGACCTTCCCGTTACAATTAAAAACTCATATTTGGAGAGGTGTCTAGGAACTTATTTTTCCGAGTACCAAGATCTTTGATTTCAGTAACACATTTTAGAACGTAATTAGAAATATTGTAACTTGAAGATATGGTGCTACGTTCCCTACAATAAGAGATCTGAGAGCATTTATCTAGATTCAGAAGAAGCTTCGATTTCATGCACCATAAAAAGTATCAATGTCACACTGAAGATTGAGTACATCTTGTGGGTTTTTGATTATTGCAAAAATTTTTAAGTCATCTGCATATAACAGGAAGTTAGCGAAAGAGAAGCAACAGGAGATGTCATTGATAAACAGTACAAAGAGAAGTGGACCCAAAACGCTTCCTTGGGGCACTCCCGATGACGCAATGAATGAAACAGATGACACTCCATCGACACTGACAACGCATCGTCTATTGTGTAAATATGATTTAATCCACTGCAAGAAGACCGAGTGAAACCCTACAGATGATAATTTTTTAATTAGAATATTGTGTGAAACTTTATCAAAGGCCATAGAGAAATCTGTGTAGACACAATCTACCTGAAATCCAGCGGAGAATCCAGATATACAATAATCGCTAAAAACCGCTAAGTTTGATACAGTTGAGCGACCCGAGACAAACCCATGCTGATTGACATTAATTATTGATTTTACTGCAAAAAATAATTTATTTTTAACAGAGCACTCAAAAATTTTCGAAATAGTAGAAAGTTTAGAAATAGGTCTGTAATTGGAGACTATATCCTTCCTACCACCTTTGAGAATAGGGGTAATGCATGTCAATTTCCAGTCAGAGATAAAATTCCCAGAGGAGAGAGATTTATTAGCCCCTTGTTATCTGACGGTACTCTCCAGTACCACTTCGAATTTTTCTGTTTTAAACAGAATCGCTGAACTTCTTGCTGCAAGCAGACCAACGGTACTTTAAAGTACAAAATAAAGCACACATATAACAGTACTTATTGTAATATTCGTGAATTTTTTGCTCTCTATGCTCATTTCAAGTTAGTGTTTTCCATAGTGCTGTCATAAAAAAAAAGTGTTATCTTATTTTACTTGTATATTGCAAAATTCTTAAGATTTCTCCAGGAAATAAAGAGAAACTTAAAGTTTCGTTAATTTGGCATTTATTATTGAAGACGCAAAGGAGTCTAACTTTTTTGTTTACCAGTGATATTTGATTTTCTGAAGGAGACTTGTAAGTACCGTCGGGCTCTGTTGACCCTTGTTTTTTACACACAACGCTGATTTCCTTATGTACAGGTTTATACAGATAATATAGTATAATGGCTGGAGTTCACAGCAATTTTTGACAGAAAATCAAATTGTTTCCATTTTGGAAGAAATTCCAATTGATAATGCACAAGATACGGATATTGAGAGTGAGGATGAAGATGAAGATGAAGAGGTGATGACTTCACCGAACGATGAAGATCAGTTTTTGATTGAAGTTCTAAATCAAATTCAGGAAGAAGAAAATGAAGAGACAAATATTTTGCCGGAAAATTTCCGAAGCACAGTTTTTGAAGAACCGTTGCGAAATTGGAAAAAAGTTGAGAAGCCCACCGTGGTTTCACAATTTGACTCAGTAGAGGGACCAGTAACTGGTTTTTTTGAGGATATGGAAACGCCAACACAATTTTTCGTATCTTATATGGAAGCCATTATGGAAGGAATCATATTTCATTCAAATTTATATGCGGTACATAAAAATAAAACTTTGAATCTGCAAAAAAGTGAACTATTGGCATTTATCGGCATAAACTTTTGTATGGGCTACCGTCAGCTGCCAAGTTATCGTCATTATGGGAGTATCAGTGAAGATCTGGCAGTCCCCGTAGTATCAAAAGCCATGTCCCGAAACAGATTTGATTTGATTTTACGTTTTTTGCACATCAATAATAATTCTAAAATTCCGGAAAACAATAAGGATCGGCTATTCAAGATTCGCCCTATGATTGAAGCTCTAAATCAACGTTTTCAGCATGTATACCATGGAACGAAGGAGCTATCAGTTGCCGAATCCATGATTCTTTTCAAGGGTAGAAGTGCCATAAAACAATATTGCCCTATGAAACCAATTAAGCGTGGTTATAAATTATGGTGCTTGGCGGATCAACGGGGTTATATCAAAAAGCTCTCTGTATAACAAGGAAAGGATGAAGCTCTCGAAGAAAAATACGAAGGATATGGTCTCGGGGAGAGAGAAGTTTTATCTCTCACAGAAAAGGAATAGGGCAAGAACAAGTACGTGTCTCTGATAACTATTTTACGTCAGTTAGGCTACTCGAATTTCTCCAATTGCGGAAAGTTTTTGCATGCGGAACAGTTAGAAGAAATCGGAAAGGACTTCCTTCAAACATGAAATCGGACAAGAATATGAAAGAGGAGAATTCGATTCATGAACAACTATGAACGGTGTAATTTTCTTCAAATGAATCGATAAAAAGCAGATACTATTGGCATCCAATTTCCATGGCACTGAAAAAACGGATGTCCAGAGAAGAGATCGTAAAGGCCAAGCAGTACAAGTCCAATGCCCAACTGTGTGTCTTGCACCAACACACGCTAGCAAAAAACATCATGGTAAAAGTGAGTCAGTACCGAAAGATGTCCGATTAGGTAATTTGGGGATACATTGGCCAACATTTGGTGAAAGTCGAGGAAGATGTGAAATGTGCAGTTTAAAAAAAATTCAGTCAAAGCCGCATTCAAAATGCCAACACTTCGGAATATTTTTGTGCTGCAATGAAAAAAAGAACTGTTTCTCCGAGTATCATGGCATTAATGTATGAAAAATATGAGCTCCTCAAGCTCGACGGTATTTTTTTTATACTAAGATGTCCTTTACATTTTTTTATTGTTTTTATTGCTTAATAATATATGACTACGAATGGAAATATGTGAAAACTTATTAGATAATTGTCTTTATTCTTGGTTTGGTCCACAAGGGGTTAAAGATAAGCATGAGAGGATAAACCAAGGCAGTACAATTTTTTATAAGTACAGGCGGGAATATCACCAATAGCCTTGGCAATATCATCCTGTGAAAGACACAGTGAGCCAAAATTTATGGATGGGAAATTATTATCAGAAAAAGTAGAATTAGTAACTGGATCATCGTGAACATAATTCGATTTGAAAAATTCAGCAAACAGGTTGGAGATTTCGCCAGGAGTACATGCTGACTTATCACCCCAGCGTAGAGCAGAGGGAATGGCCGAACACGCTCTTCTAGATTTTACAAAGTTCCAAAAGAACTTGGGGTTCAACTTAATTGCAGACTCCGTACTAAAAATAAACCTTTTACAGAGAGACTTATCCATTTCATTAAACAGCTTTATGTAGTGCTGATATTGAACAAAGGAAACATGAGATTTAGTTGAAGAGAATTTTCTGTAGTATTTATTTTTAAAGTTTTTTAACCGTCTGAGGTCCTAAGTGTACCAAGGCAACTTATGTATATGGTTGCATATGTTTGAGCGGGATATTGTTATGACAAAATACCTGAATTGATTTCTTAAAAATCGAGAAACTATTAGATGTATCTAGTCCCGAAAGTAAATCATTCCATTTAATCTCGGAGAGCAGATTCTTGTGTCGTTCAAAATCACAAAATGCAAAATTAAAACCAAGCCCATCAGTAGGTTTAACAGGAGCGAAAAGATAAGCATCTATCTCAAACGGTGGTGGCAGGAGTAATTGAAGATAATCCATCAAGAAACCTAAATTTTAAGTTATCGCTAAGAAAGACTAAGTCAAGAAAACGATCAAGGTTATTTGAATATGAGTTGACTTGAATCAGATTGAGACTAAGCAAGCTGTCCATGAGAAATAACTCCAGAGGAGACGAAAAATTGGAAGGAATAAGAGCAGGACTATAGGAACAACCAGACCAAGCGATATTGCTTAAATTGAAGTCACCCAATACACAGATATTATTCTCTTTCACCTTATTTAGTACCAGCGAGGAAATATTATTTGCGTGCAACTTATACAACTCTAGAGGACTGTTAGGAGGGATGTATGAGACTGCAAGGAACAGAGCGTCATTGATGCAAATAAAAAGTTGGTCCAGAATGGAATCATCATTATCAAGCATAATAAGACGAGGACGATATTTGCGATGAACTGCTAGGAGAACACCACCCCCTCTTAAACAGCCAGTTTTTTCATGATGTCTGTCCTCACAGAAGACGTAGTAGAGATTTGAATCAAAATATTCACTATCAAAGTAACTGGAATTCAGCCAAGTCTCAATAATAACGATAATATCGAAATCCGAATGTGAAGAAAAATTGCGAATAATATTTGATTTACACCTAATACCCGATAGATTTTGGTAGTACACCTTAAGACAGGAGCCAGTAGAAGGAGGTGCAGAAAACGCATGAAAAAAGTCGTGACTAATAGGCACATCCACTAATCTGCAGCGCTGATTTCCCCTCCCTTTGGAAAAAACTTAAAAGGACGCAACTTAATGCCAGAAGGCCACACTGAGGAGGAGAAAACGGCGTTAAAACAAGATGGGGACACACCTAGCTTAAAGTTAATCCTCTTAAGATTATTAACATCAGTATCTTTCTTAATTAACTTATAACATAAGAGATGTTCTCTATCAAAATTAGCATGTTTAACGACAAAAGATATAATATCTTCTTCGGTAACTGAGTTTTTAAAGGCCGACAAATGAATCCATTTCTTCGGTATGACGACATCGAGATCACAATTGGCATTAACAGCAACAACAGTTGAAACAGCTGGGGATTTTTTGCTCCTAGTACTCACTTTTAACTTCACATTTCCATTAGCATTAATTGAAGACGAAGAGTTTAGATTAACAAAGTCATCGATGGCAACTGATTGAGCAGCATTGACAGCGACAGAAAGACGAACTGGTTAAGCAGCAACTGTTCGATTGTTTTTGGCTTTCGAATGAGTGTTTCTATTCACAGCAACAGCATCAGCGTATGTACTGGCATAATTAATAGCATTTGGAGCAGCTGTATTTGTACCATTATCAGCAGCCGTCGAGAGAGTGCAGCAAGCAGCAGACGGAGCGGCAGAGATTGCTTTCGATGTAGCGGGAGCGAGATAATCCATGCTTACCTTATCAGTAGGAGAAGAAACAATAACGTTAGATGATGGAGCATTTGTAGAAGTGCGAGTGGAGTTAGCAGTAGTTGTAGCTGTAGAGCGTGTTATCAGTATAGTGGGAGCGAGATAATTCACACTCTCATTATCATCAGAAACAGCAGCGGTAGGCGGAGAAGCGGTTGAGGAAGCATTTGTATGAACAGCAGTCGCAGCAGAGAGAGCATTTGAAGCTGGTGCAGAGAACTTGCCGATATCAGACAATTTCTTTTGCACAATGCAGGACTCCGATTTAAGTTCGTTAAGCTTAACGATTAACGAATTTCGTTCATCACTGAGTTGTTGTAATAAAGTGAGCGCCTTCGATTGTTCACTTCTCAGTGAACTAACTTCCGAAACCAAAGAATTAAGTACCGCATTTACCATATTAAAGGCTCGTTCACTTCACTGTTTGATTGAGCACTGCGTACAGACGGCGACGCAGGCGGCGAGCGAATAGAATTTCTGCGAGCTACCGCGCATACTTTACAATAAAATGCGTTTTTAGACTTCACCAAAAAATCAACATCAGCATGTGATAAATTCACATACGACAGGTGAAAGAATTCATTGCATTTACTGCAGCTGATCTTGGGCTGAGCCCGATCGACTCTATGGCCTCAAACACACGGCATTAATAAAGATTAGACAACAGAACGCGGAGCAGAGAAAAAAACACGTCAGTTCACAGCGACGACCGAAATACTCATATGTTTAGTAATATATAGTATAATTGTATGTATGTATGTTTAGTAATATATAGTATAATTTTCTCAAGAATAAAACGACATTCACTCATCTTGTGACGAAATCTAAGGAAACTTATCGGACGAAAGCGTAAGCTGTTAACGTGTGTGCGGATCGAGAACAAAAGAGGCCGGGCGTTGTCCGTCGGTCCCTTTTGTTAACTATGTTTAGTGTCCTCATACGTGTGGTGTGAAAAGTATGGTGTAGATGATAATCGGTTGTATGATGCCGATGTGGAGAGTACGGGGTGTGCAATGTGGGATGAAAAGGTGGTGTGCATGATGCCGATGTGTTGAGTTGGTGTGTGTAGTGTAGGGTGAAAAGATGGTGTGCATGATGTATATGGTATAGAGGTGTTATATTAGGAGGGGGGGCAGAAGCTCATTTAGCCATCTCGGCCTGTTTAGCCTAGAAGCCGCTGCAGCTGTTGCAGAGTTGCCACATCGCTGTTCAGACCCGTAGATCGACGAGGTGGTAGTCCAGGTTGTCGACGCCGCAACGAGGTTCCGCTCCGCTGGTGTTCGACACGAGCTGAGGGTTGAAATCGGGTTACGCGGCCGCGTTGGATGGGTGGCTGATTCACTTCGAGTGATGAGCTGCGATGTAGCGTGTGATGCGGCCTGTGGCATATTTGGGACAGCCCCCGTGACTCACACTCTGGAGTCATATGAGTGTGCGACAGGCGGTTGTGGCAATACCCGTGTGCCTGGGAAACTTACTGCCGTTGCAAGGGTGGCATACACCAAAATATGCCACAATGGTGCAAACGATGTGGGCGTCGACAGATGAGGCACCTTAGGGTCTCCGAAGTCCGTGATGTGGTCGGTGGTGGTCTTGTGCCACCAAGAGGTGCAGGTGCAAGTACCGCTGCAGGTGCAGTGGCCGGTGCAGTTGCCGGGGCAGCGCCCGGTGTTGTTGCAACCACAGTTCGGGGTGCTGGTGTAGGCCCGGTGCGTGGCACATTCGCAGCCGCCCGAGCGGTTAGCGAGGCTGGGACTGGCGTATCTACATCCATGATAATCTGTATAAAAAAGATTGTTGATTATAAATCTATGATACAATTAGATATGGGCCATCGTGCCACGATATATGGCATGAATGGATCGTCGTATTGATCGACCGTTTTGTGTTAGTTTTCTTTGTTTATATTCGACGGTTTGTTATTGGCGTATTTCTCGTATTTTATTGTCTTCATTTGACTCGTTTATTTTGTCGCGATAATATCGGTTTGTTTTTTGCGTTTTTCGGATTCACGATCATCGGTGTTTCGTAGAAAGCACAGCTTCACGAGCAGTCTGGTTAGTGTTCCGTTTTGCGTACGAAGATCCACGACTCGTATGTGACCGTCGGAGCCATAATGTAGCTTTTCTATGCGGCCAAGCCGCCACTCGTTAGCGGGTAGACAATCATCATGGATGAGAACACAGTCTCAAAGTTTAGGCGCTTGTTCAGGAGTCTTCCAACGGTATCTTTTGTGGAGATCCTTTATGTACTCGTCCTTCCATCGGCGGCATGAAATCATGATGGAGAATTTTAATTCGTTCCCATCGATTTAATAGGCATAGCGATTCCACGGATGGCTCAGCAATGGCCAGGATGAGTGCTCCTTTTAGAAAAACCCCTGGAGTTAAGGCGGTGAAGTCCGAGGGGTCTTGCAAGAGTACTGAGAGTGGCCGTGAATTGAGAACGGCTTCAATTCGATTTAGTAACGTCGTGAACTCTTCGTAATTGAATTTGTAATTTCCAGCTACCCGTTTGAAATGGGAATTAAAAGCTTTTTGCAGCTGATTCCCATAAACCGCCCATATGGGGAGCGCTTGGGGATATAAATTGTCAATTGATACTTTAAGGGGCGTACTTTTGTACGATGTCGGGTGGCACTTATTTTAAAAAATGCACCAATTGCATTTCTGTTGCTCGTTGAGCTCCAATGAAGGTTGTGCCATTATCGTTCATGAGTTTTGATGGGTAGCCACGTCGAGCGACGAAGCGAGCAAATGCCGCGAGAAAAACCTCCGTCGTCAGATTACTACAAAGCTCAAGATGTACTGCCTTTGTCCTGAAACATACAAAGACAGCCACATAGCTTTTCATGAGAGTGGGAGACCTTAACATGGACACCTTTACCTGGAAAGGCCCAGCAAAATCAACACCAGTTGTGATGAAAGGCAGAACGAAATTGCAGCGTTCAGGTGGAAGTGCTGCCATAATCTGCGTTCGCATCTTCTGTTTGTGCATAGTGAAAATCTTGCACGTGAAGATGCACTTCTTGATTTGTAGCTTAAGACGGGGGATACTCCTGGCGTACCATATGTTGCATGAGGCGATGTTCGGCGTTTAGCATTAAGATGTGGATGTAATTGAGGAATAATGTGGCAAATGGTAACCTCTCTGAAATTATTATGGGGTGGCGTTCATGGTATGTTAGGCTTGAATTAGCAAGCCGACCATTAGCACGAAGCAAACCTTTCGTGTCCAAAAATGGGTTTAGAACTAAAAGTGAGCATTTTTTATCAATCGGCTTCGAGGCTCTGAATACTGATATATAGCGGCTGAAGTAGCGCGCTTGTATATATGCGATTAGTGTGACCTTTGCCTTTTGTAACTCTAAGTGCGTCCCTCTGTTGCATGGGAAATTATGTGATCCCTTGACTTTGCTTTTGAGTTGCTCGATAAATTTGAACATGTAAGCAACTACTCTGAGAGCTCTTGGAAACGATGAAAATCGTTCAAGGATGTCGGCATCATCCAATAATGTGTGAAAGCTGGCTATTTTTCGAACTTCTGGGGCGATAATGTTACGCATTGGGGATTGCGGCCAAGAATCAGGAGATTCTATTAACCATCGGAGGCCATTCCACCAGAGGGTGGTGGTGGCAAGGTACCTCTTGTACCTAGATCGGCAAAATTGTCAGCACTGGCTACGTGACGCCAAGTGGCTGATCCCACTAGGTCAAGTATTTGAGACGTTCGGTTAGAAAATCTTCCAAGCATGTGGTGGTTTTTCCAACCAGGCTAGTACAATTTCGGAATCGGACCACATATGTAGTTTGCATTTTGTCATGTTTAAATACATTTGCACCATGGCTACTGATTTGGAAAGTAGCAGTGCGCCACATAACTCAAGTCGTGGGAGACTTATAGTTTTTAATAAGTACCAGTAGTAAGTAAGTAGTACTGTAAGTAGTAGTACTGTAAAATATGCCGTATTTTCTTTTTATTTTGCTCCATGTTTGCGACGCTATAACTCACGAACGACTTAAAAGAAACGACAATGAATCAAACACGTGTGCCTCGTATGCTTGTGGAAGAGTGTGACTCCCCGACAGAATATCGTCTTCAAACGTATGTTTTCTGACTTTGTGTTGTCTGCCAATTCGTGGAGTGGTCGAATGGCTAAATATAGTGCGCAGTTAACACCAAAGTTAACTGTTTTTAATTTGTTGTTGCGTAGAGGGCAGGTGGGGGATCTTCGGAACATAATACGTTGAAAATCTTGGTCGTCTTTATGTACGACGTCTTGCTGATACATTTTTTCAGCGTCTCCATTGAATACGTATTTGAATATACGCCAATTTAATATCAGAAGCATTAAATCTGGTTGGAGTGTGGGTCCTGTAAATAGGATATCATTTAGTAAATTCCCCGAACTAGTGGTTTTCGAGGCATTAACGACAACTCTTACTTTTGTTGGCTTTTTGTCTGGCAGTACTTCTGCGTGATGCGGCAAATAAAAGGAGTAGTATTTGCCGTTGACGATTTTCTCCCCTGGAGTTACTTCCTCCAAGTGATTTAAATGGAGGTATTCTTCTAACTACGATCATACTCTGATTTGAGTTCACCTTTTTTAAGTAGGTTTCTTTCCATACTTAGAAACTGCTGTATTGCAGAGGCGCGAGAGTGACCTAAGGAGAGTGTGTTAGGAAATTGTTGCTTCAGTGGTAGTCGTACGACGTACCGACCATTTTCTGATCTAGTAGTTGTGGCTTTGTGAAAGACTTCACAATACTGATCTTCAGGGGTTGTGACTGATATGTGGGGAAATTCTTCTAATTCCCAAAATTTTCTCAATTGTGAATTGAGGTACCCGTTTGAGACTTCCTCAACTTGAGTTGTCATAGTGGCAATTGGTTCCGCAACTAGACCACTTAGGACCCATCCGAAAATGATATTTTTCGCCAGAAGTGTATTTGTGATTTTCTCAATACCTTCGATTATTATCTGTGGTATGAGTAAATGAGACCAGAGAGGACGCCTCGTCGTCTGTCGAGCTTTAACTTGAGACATATTTCTACAATCAAGACAAGTAATAAGTACTAATTACAGTTATAAGCTAAGCTACATGCAAATATACACGAAAAATACTATTTACAGTAAATATTCCGATTCCAGTTGTAAAATTTGATGTAACAAATAAATGAAAGGCGAACAAGGGAACTGCTGTAAGCGCGCGACTAAGAAATATAGGTATCAACCTAGGTTTTTTTAGTTTTTTTTAAATCAAAGCACTTTATTTGACTACAAACTCAAGACTGTACAGAAATAACAGATCGCAGTGAGCTGCTTACTTACATCTACCATTATTTGGACATTGTCAGCCTGGGATTGTGGAAAGTGAGTGCCTGGGAAAATTAGCATAACATATGGAATGGGGGAAGTTTTGGAATGTGGAATTAGGAATTGTGTAATTAAAGTGCGGAATGTTATAATAATATGGTTAGATAGTGATATATATGTTTCAAGGTCATTAATTTCTATTTTACTCTAACTTAGCATCGCTTAGAACATCAATTCATGTTTATAAAATGTTTGCGAATTTTGGAGTATTTGGCATAATTTTTAAAAATTTCAAGTCGGGAGCACCTCCAAACATAGCATGAGATTACTGATTTTTCTTTTGTTTAAGATTTATCTAAAACAGCAACTTTCTACAGGTATACTGAAACAGAAATCAAAAATTAATAAAATCGCTCCACCCTCGCAGTGTCAAGAAGCCGCGAAAAGAAAGAAAGATCTTTTAATTTTAGATGTATGTATATGAATGTATATATTTTTAAATATACGGATCTGAGTATTTAAAATAATAAATGAGCAAGTTATGTTCTCTGTATGTAATATAAATATGTAATATGGGACATGTATGTATGTATATTGTAAAGGATTTTCTTTTAACATATGCTTTGCTTTTTTTTTTGTTTTGCTTATGATTGCCTTAGCTTATTTTGAGCAATCCTGCTTATACTTGATAAAGTATGAGGGGTATTGCTGGAAATTTCTGCAAGTAAATACTTGAATCTTCTTCTTATTCTTGAATACTTTATAATTTTTTTTGGGGATAGTTTTTGTGTTATAACACAACAGTAAGCATTTACCGGCAATCAATAATCCGCAGTATACAGTACCAAACTGCTTTGTTAGGGGTTTTTACCGGAAAATAAACCGAATACCGAATACCGAAAACAGTTTGGTAACGGGTTTCTCTTCTTTTTCGACCGGAATTTTGGTCAGAACAGCAAGTTTATTTTTTTGATTTCCAAACATACATATATGTATAAAAAGATATAAATATTGATAAGAAACAATATCACTCACTTCGATTTCCGCCAGAGGCTTTTGGGGATAATACTTAAGAGTGTATGTCTTGATTTACGTGTGCCTATTTGTGCTTGTTTTTCTTTTCCCCAGTCTTTTTGCTGCTGCTGTTGTGGTTGTGTTTCCAGATTGCTCTTTTGTCTCAATTTGGGCTTTTGTTTTCAGAGCACTGTATTTGTTTGTAATTTTTTGGGTTTTTTTTGTAAAATTCAATTGTTTATTCTAAAAAATATATTATGCCTATAGTTTTAGGATGAAAAATAATAAAATTTTGCAATTTGTTTGAATTTAAAAAACAAAAAAAAAAACTAAATTTGCGTTAAAGTTCGAAAATTCTATAAATTACCCAGAAGTTAACTTTAACATTGAATAACTTTTAAAGGAGTGAGTATATCGAAAAATTTGTCAAGGCTTTTTTGTAGAGCATTCAATTCTGTACAAGAATATGACTTTTTTATTCCTACAAACGAGAAAGTTTCAGAGAAAAACAAATAATCGTAAAAAAGGCAAAATCCCATGTTATTTAAATGGGATATGTATCGTGTTTTGGGGCAAGGTTTATCATGAAAATTAAGGGATTTTTATGGTCTGATATTTTTTTTTTAGATGGAAACTAAAAGTTTAGGGGGCGTCTCGTAAAAATAATCAATTTGGTAAATAACGGACACCCTTATGTATATTATATGTGTCTATGTATTTAATGTTTAGCACCGCACTTTCTATCACCTCACTTTTATTTTGTAACTTCAGTTTTTTGTATGTTGACAAAATATGAAATTTTGTATACATCCATTTACATATATATTTTTTCCAATCTTTACACCAACGTTTCCTTTTTTCCTAATTTATATTTCCACACTTTGTTGTTTTCCAAAGATTTTTTCTCGTTTTCCACTTTTTTTGTTTTTGGCACTACCGGTACATTGGTTTTTTATTAAGGTTTTGTCCTACCGGTTCTTTTTTCTTTGTGTGGCTTTTGTTTTCAACTTTGTCACACCGGTTTTTACAAATTTTTTTGTTTCGCCGGTTTTTTTTTCTTCTCACTTTGTCACCACCGTTTTTTACAAAATTTTTTACTGTTCTTTGTTAGTTGAGGTTATTACCGCGTCGCCGTGATTAATAATATTTTTTTGTTTTAATTTATGTCCCCATTAGTGCCGTCCGATCCGGCTCGAAGCACCATATATACTTTTCTCAAGAATAAAATACCCAACATTCACTCACCTTGTGACGAAATCAAAAGGAAAGATATCGGACGAAAGCGTAAGCTTAACGTGTGTGCAGATCGAGAACAAAAGAGGCCGGGCGCCGTCCGTCAGTCCCTTTTGTTAACTATGTTTGGTGTCCTCATGCATGTGGTGTGAAAAGTATGGTGTAGACTATGATGGGTTGTTTGATTCCGATGTGGAGAGTACGGTGTGTTGTGTGGGATGAAAAGATGGTGTGCATGATGCCGATGTGTTGAGTTGGTGTGTGTAGTGTGGGGTGAAAAGAGGGTGTGCATGACGTATGTAGTGTAGAGGTGTTATATTAGAAGGGGGCAGAAGCTCATTTAGCCAAGTAGAATTTCGGCTTTGCTGATAAGTAAGCATGTTCAGTGCTATTTGAACAGCGGGAATTATTTTAAAGTCTGAGGACAGAGTTCACATAATGCCGATTAATCGGCATTAATTAATTAATTAATTAATCCAAAACTTGGTTTCAACAGTATTTTTACAACGAAAAGCAATGCTTTATTAATACAGGGAGAGACAAAAAGAATAACATAAAAACCTCTATTATTGGCAGATAAGCTAGTAGACTGAGAACACCATACAACGAATATTGTATTATTATTATTATTATTTATTAGACACATTATAAAATATTATATCTAACATAGTATGGCGTACTAGCTACGGCGGCCTTTAACGCCTATCTTATAAGTAAGTTTAACATTATTACAATTGGTTGATTAATCTAAGTTGTTTTATGAATAAGTAAATTTGATTAATATTTTTTGAGTTAATATGATTTAAACAATATGTAGGTTTGATTTGATTAAAGTAAATTGTTCTGATTCTCGCAAAGTTGGGACAGTGTTCTTAGATATATTCGGTTGTTAGAGTATTGCCGTAGTCGCATCTTTGCGGTGTTTTGTTGGTGATCAAATGCTCGTGTGTAAGCTTCGTGTGTCCAATTCGTCGAATATTGTAGAATCTACATAGAAGTAGAGAAGAGAGAAGAAGAGTGATTTTTTAACAAAGCCAATACGGATAAAAACTACTGTATGAGAAAAATCGCAAATATTGGTAGAGGGTTTCTTGACTCTTTAAAATTACATAAATTTGATAAAAATTGGAAAACTCGAGGATTTAGCTACCCCAAAAGATACAATTTTGTATGTTGACAAAGACGTTAAGCCAGAAACGGAAATAATCATATTTCTATGAAATCAATTTGCGACACACGTGTTATTACTTGAATTTGTGTAATCAATGTTGACAACTTCCAATCGTTATACCAAACTTTTGTGCGGTCCAGTGTTTCCTCATAGTTTCTTCCAAGTTTTTGAAGCAGCCTTAGCTAAATTTTTTCCCCTGTAACAATTAGGTGAAGGACGCAAGTGGGCAATTAAAACCGAAAGAGGTAAGTACAATTTGGTATCTTATATTAAATTATTTTACATACCTGCCCATTTTTCCCCGGCGAAATTATTTTTAATATGTACTTGTTTCCCCTAAGAACAGTAATCCAGGCACAACGAGCTTATAATTTTGTTTTGCCGTTGTGGTTGGCACAAGTACATGATTATTAGTAGGAAAAACATATACAACGACACACACCTCATGTTTAATAATAATCCAACTGAAAGAGTCAAAAATTTCAAGTACCTTGGTTGTCAGATCAATGAAAGTTGGGATTGTTCAAAAGTAATAAAATTTTGAATCGAATTTGCCCGAACAACTTTTCTCAAATACAAAAACATATTATGTAGCCATGGCCTCACCATCACAACCAAAATACGTTTTTTAAAATGCTATGGTTGGTCAGTGCTTCTCTATGTGATGGAAACGTTGATTCTAAAAATCACAGATATGAACAAGCTAGAGTCATTCGAGCTATGGCTTATTAGAAGAAACCTAAAAATCCCATGGACAGCTAGAGTTACAAACAGTGAAGTTTTGAGAAGAGTGAACCGCAATAGAGAGTTGTTAAAGACTATAAAACAAATAAAAGCAGCCTACCTAGTAAATATTGTGAGGCACTCTAAGCATGAGCTTCTACAAATCATTATCCAAGGAAAAATTGAAAGAAAACGGGGTGTTGGCCTTAAACAACTTTCGTGGCTTCGACACATTCGGCAATAGACAGGAATCTAGAACGTTTGCAACCTTATAAATGTGGCGAGAAATAGAGAGAAATATGCTGCGAAAATTAAAAATCTGTGATTTTTTTAATATACATTAGATATAAGTATTTAAAATGTAAACAATACATTATTAAATTATTATTAAGCTTACTAATATTGTACATATTTTTAAATGTTATATGACCACCAATATTCGAATACGAATTGGCAAATAAAGAAGAAGAAGAAGTTGTGATTGGACACATCAGTTGTTTTCCCCTTTCTTTTCCTATTCCTTTTTGTTTTCTTTTTCTCATTCCTTCTGGGTTTTGGAATTGCTAACCACAGAAAATAGAAATTGGACTTAGGAGGAAAGGACTGAACAGACCACTTGGCAAGATTGTCCAACTATTTTTGATATGAAACATCTATAGGCGCGGGTAAACATGTAGCATATATTAGGTTGTCAAAAAGTCTTGCGGTATTTTCGCTAGTTGGCGCTGAAAGCGCGTAGTTCCAGTTTTCTTCCTCGCATCAGGTCATGCTATACCTTTTTGGAAAGCTCATTTCACGCGCTAACACGTGTTTGATTGATTGTCGTTTCTTTTAAGTCGTTCGTGAGTTATAGCATCGCAAACATGGAGCAAAATAAAGAGAAAATACCGCATATTTTACAGTACTACTACGATAAAGGCAAAAATGCATCTCAAGCCGCCAATAAAATTTGTGAAGTTTATGGACCCGATACAGTTTCCATTTCCACCACACAATGACGGTTTCAACGTTTTCGTTCTGGTGTAGAGGTGGTCGGAGCTGCACCACGCTCCGGGAGGCCTGTCGTCGAAAATTGCCATAAAATCGCTGAATTGGTCGAATGAGACCGGCATAGTAGTCGTCAAACCGTTATAAACCATTTGAAGAAGCTTGAGGTCACTAAGAAGCTCGATGTATGGGTGCCACATGAATTGATTCAATAAAAATACCGCAAGACTGTTTTGAAAACCTAATATGTACATATTTATATGTATGTATATTTTTACGCGACTTGCAAAAATCTGTGTCGATATGTATGCAAGCTCATACATAAACATATATATTTACGATGGCTTGTTGGAGAAGCTGTTACAGCGGCAAGGGAAGCAGTGGCAATTGGCGATCGTAAGTTTGTATTTTCGGCACAGCTCGGATTTTCTACCAACAACACAATGATGTGAAGCTTTGTCGTCGCTTCAGTTCTTCGACACATTGACTCTTCGACAGGACGGGAGCTTAAGCCATTGGTTCGTGACAACGGAGGTTTCGCATAAAGCAACAAGTGTACACATTTACATACAAAGTTGTGTAAAGTCAAATTTACAAATATTACACGTATGGTCTGTCATATTTGCTTACATGCACACATAATTACATACATACATATGTATGTATATAAATTATATGCAGAGTCGTTTGCGCATTGTAAATGTGCGAATCTGTAAGCGTACATTCCTTAACATCGGAAATAGCATAACTTTTCTCATTTAACACTGAAAATACTCAATTCTGCTATTTTCGTGTAATGTTAAATGTGGTGAAACACGCTAATAATACATACATATGTATGTATATAAATACATACATACACTCAATGCTTTATGCGAAATTTCCGTTGACACGGAAAACCAATGGCCAGAGAACGCATATTTATAGAGAAGGTTCAACTACGGACAAGAGTGTGAACTCTCAAGAGCCATGAATTTTCTATTAGTGGATTTCACCACTTTTGGCTCGGCAGGAGAAACTTTAACGGAAATGAGTGAACAGAGCAAAGAATTCAATGAAAATTATGTTCAGAAATATACAGCCGTGCTCCCAATTTCACATTCACAAATTTCCTTGTGAATTAGGTTTGAAATCACATATTTGATGCTCCCACTTTCACATTCACATTATTTTTTGTGAATCGAATCCGAGTTCTTTGTTGGCAGTGATGGCAAAATGTGTTAAAATGAGAAATTATTTTCTATAAGAAAATTTGTTTATATATCCTTTGATATTTGTAGGTGCTACTCATGACCTTTTTAAATTACTTATTTATTGGTATATACGAATTTTTTACATTATTCGCTGATATACTCAAAAAAATTATGCATCGCTCAATCCGAAAGGAAATATTCAACAACAGCTGTTAGTGAATTGCTACAACGATAACCGATTGTGAGGCAGGGTTGACTTGCTTTAAAGAATAATGAATAGTTTTCATACAATATCAAAGCATTCTTAAATAAAAACAACGCGATTTTAAAATCAACAATGCTTAAGCTCGTCAGCTGTTTCATGTCATCGGAATTATTTGGGGAAAACGAAACCAGCAACATGTAAGTAATTATTAAATTTGTTAATTGATGTCATATTTTATGAGTATTAAATAATCTTCATTGCAGGGGCAAACATAAAACTCAAATGCAAGATAACGTTTTCGTAGAATTCATGAAATTGAACCAGGATTTAGCCAGAGGCTTCATTAAAGGCGACCGGACAATGGCTGCTGACAAATGGCATGCATTAGTCTGCAAACTAAATGCTGCTGGCCCACCTATCAAGGACATTGTCGGTTGGAAAAAAGTAAGGCATTTCAGGTTAACAGCAAATATAAATGTTAAACAAAAGTAAGTTCGGGTTTTCTTAAAAGGTATGGCTCGATTGGAAAATGCATATTCGCAAAAAACTGGCACACAATAAGAAGGAAGGCAAAGCCACCGGGGGAGGTCCATGTGATCAGACCGTTATTTTACCAATTGAGGAGGAAGTTGCAAAAATATGTGGTCTGTTCGAAATGGTGAATGGGTTGGAAGGTGCCCTTACTTTTGGAGTACCGGAAGAGCACACAGAAGCAGAAAATGTATCACAACGCACGGAAAAGCCAATACAAACCGAAACACCAATTGTTGAGGAGGTAGCTGAGCCTACCCCAAAACGTCGAAAGTTAGGGCCCCAAACATCAAATGTGCTGTCTTTGGACGAAGTGTGTGCTGCGCAACTGGACACCGTGAAAACTATTGCAACCAGTCTACAGAAACTTATAACACATCAAGAGGTGCATAACCGCCAACAGCTTGAGCACCACCGCATAATTCAAAAAATTGAAGCAGAAAAGTTAGAAGTTCTAAAAAGGCTGATAAATAATAACGTTTGAGGTTTTAAACTTTAACTTAACATCGTTTATGTCATATATAAATATAACCATATCTATTGTAAAAAATGTGACACAAACAACGATGTGAACATTGTATATTTATTTTTGCATCTCGCTGTAGTATACAAATCAATATTACAATATACAAATCAATATTACAATAAAACATTAATAAAACTGAAAACTCCAAATAAATACATAGAAAACAAAATTGTTTAAATCTTGAGTATCCTTTGGTATAATTTAAAGTTAATTGGTAAAGAGAAAAGACTTGATTAAAAAGTAGTGAATTTGGCCAGTTACTGTGACAAGTATTGCGCTATTTCATTTCTTATTGAAGTGCCATCTTGTTGATCTTCGAACTGAGTTCCTGGGTCTTCATAGTCAAAGTTTTCGTCGTAGCTACAGTAATCATCTTGTAATGGTCCAGTATTCTTGCGGCAAATGTTGTGCAAAGCACAACATACGTTTATAATACTACATGCAAATCCGGGCTCATAACTTAAAGACCGTTGCATGCATCTAAATCTCCTTTTAAGTAGGCCAATAGTGCGCTCTACAATATTTCTAGCAGCGGCATGTTTTTTGTTAAAAATATGTTGCGGAGATCCATTTTCAGCGCTTCTAAATGGAAGCAAAACGAAATTTTCTAAAGCATATCCCGAGTCCGCCAAAACAAAGTCTCCATTTAGCGCCCTGGAGAAATATAACCGAGCCTGACTGTTATTCCAAATAAAAGAGTCATGACAGGACCCAGGATGTGTACAATCAACGGCAATTACCTGCATGTTGTAATGACAGACCTTGGGACCACAATACATGGTAAATTGTTTAATCAAATATATTGATTTTAGAACATAACACCATGGCATTAAGGCTAAAGTATTCCTTTCTATTGAAATATACAGATTCATTATTTACGGGCTTCTTTATGCGGATATGTGTGCCATCTACGCATGCGATAATATTGGGAAGCTGGAACTTGTTGTTAAAATAATCCTTTGACTTTTCCATATCCTGCGGTGTCATTTTCAATATTATGGTATCGTTGCATATTAAAATCTCCAATTTTCGAATAATTTTGTGCAGTATTTTGCCAAATATACTCCTGCCAATGTTGATATGGTGGTCCTTTGCTATTGCCAATTGGTAGGAACCAATGGCCAGATAGCGACGGACAGCAGCCAATTGGATTGAGTGGGACAGCCTCAATGGCTTTAAATGGGGACTTAGTTTATTTAAAACAAATAAAAATAATTCCTTACTTAGACGGAACGACTGAATAAACCTGTAAAACTCGCCACTATTATTATGGGCACAAATACGTTGTTGAATTTAACTTACCGTTTTTCAGAAATTTTAAGATTGCTAGAGGCATTCCTCAGATGTCTGTTACGCCTAATTTCCATAATTTTACGCCTTCTTTTGGCTTCAAAACAAGCAATTGAAAAAATAAATGGCATTTTAAAATATTTATAAATTGTCAATAAAATCCTCTCAGATGCTTGTCAGCTGTTTAGAATGAGGAAACAATGGGAAAATATCGATAACAAAATTTGTGAAATTGGGAGCACACGAATTCACTTTCACAGGAAATTTTTAAAATCACATTTTGAAATTGAAATGTGAAACTGAGAGCACGGCTGATACATTGCTTTTACAGACGCCTGTTGGCCTTTTGGCTTATATTTTTATACGTTTACATGCTTTCATATCAATTGATATGAACATAATTTAGCGAATTTTTGTGAATTCATGCAAAATTGATAAACATTATTATTAAGATATGCAGTTCTCTAAGCAATATGTGTAAGTAATGTGCAAATAAAGGCTACTTTTTAAATATTTCTTATCTTTGATATTGTAATATCATTTCATATGTATGCATATATATGCTATATATATATGATACATTATCGTAATATCCTAAAAAACTTAATAAATTACAACAATAATATATATAAAATCACATATTTTATCATTTAAAACTTTCATACGCATCTATCTTGCAGATATGTATGTAAGTACAAGTCAAGTTCAAATCGAGATATTGTCATTTATCAGTAATATAAAAAGCGCGCGCTTCTCTATATTTACGTACACACATGTGTATATATGTGCGTATGACATTCTCCCACAAATAATACATATATGCGTGACATCTATATTAAAAAATACAAACATTCTTCTGGAAAAACAACAATAGTCTCAAAAATCATCACACATACTTACAATATGAGTACACATGTAAATATGTGCGTATGACATTCCCACACAAACAATGCATACACAACATACATACTTACATGCGTTCACATGTGGATATGTCACCCGCAAAAATTACAAATATTGTTCTAAAAAACAACAATCGTTTGAAAAAACATCAGAAACCAATATGGCAGCCAAATTGCCGACGTCAAAATTTATAGTAAATTACACAACAACAAAATTTTCATTCATGAACTCAAACGTACTTTCAAAAAGCATATTCGATTCATTCATAAAAGCAGACGCCATTACATCTCCCCGAGCATGCTTTGCCTAAAAGCGTCTTTTCACGACGATTTCAAAAGCAAAAATCATAAATTGAATATATTTCTGAAATGTATGAGAAGGAAAAAGTGTCAACAACGCAAAAATAAGTATTAAAATATGTTAGAATAAAATTGACAACATAGTTTATTTGTCGATTTTCAATTCAAGAAATGTTTCAAAGAAAATATTCAATATTCCTCTGATTCATGTGTACAGTCAATCCCGGTTAAGTAGTACTCCGCTTAAATGAAAATCAAATCCCTCCCTCATCACTCTTAACAGCTTATATTATATCTTGCTGCATCTCACGATTTGTTTTTTGAAATACCTAGAAATTATTGTTTTAAGTACGACTCATTTAAGTATCCCCAGTCGCTTATGTACCATATTATATTTTTATTTTTAACTAACTACAAATATCTGCACCTTTGATTGTGGCACATAAACGGGATTGACTGTATTTGTCAAGGAATGTAAAAAATATTTTGTAATTCTGAAATATTTTTACGCAGCTGCGTCGATATGTATGCAAGCTCACACATAAACATAGCACATATTTACTCTGGTTTGTTGGCGAAGCTGTACATCGGCAAGGAAAGCGGTGACAATCGGCGGCCGTTCGTTTATTTTTTTGGTTGTCCGTGACAACGGAGATTTTGTATGAAGCAATGAATGTATATCGCCGTTTTGCTGCAAGACCGGCATAAGTCAAAAAAGTCGATTTGCCAGAAAATGCGTTTAAAGTTTTCAACTGATTATAACCTTACACGGAAAACAGGAAATATATTCTCTTCTCAAGCGGAGCATATAAGAGGTATTCATATGAATGAAGTATGATATACCGAACAATTCTGCAGCATTAACTCAAAAATCACGTTTTTTGATTTATGCCGGTCTTGCAGCAAATGAACGATATATTTACACACAATGTTGTGTGTAAATTTACAAACATTATGCGAATGATTCTTTCAAATTTGTTTACGTGCACACAAAATTACATACATATGTGACCATTGCACTTTCATTGTTAAATGAGAAAAGTGATGCTAATTTCAATTTTTACAAATGTACGCTTACAGATTCGCCTATCTACAATGTGCAAATGACTATGGATATCATTATGAAAGATACATACATATATGTATTTGATATCAAAGTGTAGTAAACATGTACATATGTATGTGCAATTTGATCTATTTTATGATGAATTCCATTAAATCTGTTGAAATGTATAATAAAGTCATATTTGTATAATTACCTAAATATTATAAACAATATATTATATAAGTTTGTTAGGTTATTATATAGTGTATATTTATATACATATGTACATATGAATTTATTTGCTTTGGGCATTAAAGGTTTTGATAACGTTTTAAAAGTCCATGCCGTCGCACAGATTCACATAAGCATGCAAAAAGATTTTTAAAAACCATACACATAATTCTCACATATTCACATACTGTGACTCACACGTCTAACCGGACGCGAGCATTGCCAATGATGGCACCCTCCAATCATATGGTGAACATCTTAAAAATTATGCATATGATACATCAAATTAAAGGAAAAATCTTCTATTTTATTTTCGGAAACTTAAAAATAGTAATAAATTTATTCACTGCGTAAAATTTAAAGAAATAGCTCGCAACATACAAAATTCGTTCCACACAACTAACTGGAAAATTACAAGAAGCAACCTTCTACAAGTAACGATACTCCTGATCGTTGTGGAATTCCACTGGAATAAACTCTGAATATTCTTTTCTGCATATTAGTAGTTACTGGTAATTCTGTGAATAAGCCACACGACAATATGACACCCCCGCGTACTCATTCTTGTATCGAAATTCTGAAGCTAATTATTCAGTTACGGGAAGAAGGAAAAACCATTAAAGATATTTCGGAGATTGTGAAAAGGAGTAATTCAACTGTCTTCGATATTATAAAAAAGTTTGAGAAGGAAAATAGGACAATAATATTAGTAGAACTGGTCAAGGAAAGAAGCTAACACAAGCCGAAGAAAAATTTATACTGAAAATTGTTGAAAAAAATCCCTTTTCCTCGGCGGAAAATGTAAGAAACATATTGGAAAAGAAAAAGGGAAGAAGGTTTCAGCTGAAACTATTCGCCGCATACTTAGAAGCTTCGATTTACATGGTACAGCAGTTGTAAAAAAGCCGTATATATTCGAAAAAAATAGAATGCAAAGGCAGGAATTTGCGAAATTGCATTTAAAAATGCTTGATGAGTTTTGGTGAAGGTGAAATGGCATAATTTTGATTTAGTAAGTATAAAACAGTATTATTACTTCTTTTTTCAAGGTTCTTTTCACACACGAAAGCAAGTTTAACTTGCAGAGATCTGATGGCTGAAGTTTTTTATGGCGGCGTCCCAACGAAGCTTACTTGCCAAAACATACTAGGGCAACACTTAAGCACGGTGGTGGGTCAGTAATGGTTTTAGGATATATATCGGCTAAAGAAAGGGACAACCTGCATTTTGTGCAAGGTATTATGGATGGTTTCCAATATGTCGACATTTTAAAGGAAATTTTAAAGCCGTCATGTGCCACATTGGGAATTAAAGACAACTTTATATTTTACCAAGACAACGATTCGAAGTACAATTCGGAGATTGCTCGTACTTGGTTAATATACAATTGCCCTCATGTACTGGGGACACCTGCCCAATCCCCAGATCTGAACGTTATTGAGCACGTATGGCAAGAAGTCAGTCGAAAAGTGTAGTAAAGACAGTATTCCAATGTTGCTGGGCTCAAAGCGGCTATTTTGGAGGCTTGGAACGCAATACCACCAGAATTTTGTCAAAAACTTGTCGCCTCTATACCAAGGCGACTAGAAGCAGTTTTATCTGCAAAAGGATATGCTACGAAATATAAGTAATCATTAGCTTTTTAAAAAATCCGGTTAGTTGTGTGGAATAACTTTTGTATGTTGCGAGCTATTTCTCAAAATTTTACGCAGTGAATAAATTTATTACTATTTTTAAGTTTCCGAAAATAAAATAGAAGATTTTTCCTTTAATTTGATGTATCATATGCATAATTTTTAAGATGTTCATTGTATGATTGGAGTGTGCCATCATTGGCAATGCACGCGTCCGGTTAGACGTTTGAGTCACTGTATGTATGTAATTTTGTGTGCACGTAAGCAAATTTGAAAGAATCATTCGCATAATGTTTGAAAATTTGTCTACACACAACTTTGTATGTAAATATATACACCCATTGTTTCATACAAAAACTTTGTTGTCACGGACAACCAATGGCCGAAGGTTTTGTCAAAACGTCAATGTGACTGACGTGACGACAAAGTTTTGCCGAAAAAAATAAACGAACGGCCGCCGATTGCCATCGCTTTCCTTGCCACTGTACAGCTTCGCCAACAAACCAGAGTAAATACATACATATGTACTATGTTTATGTGTGAGCTTGCATACATATCGACGCAGCTGCGTAAAAATATTTCAGAATTACAAAATATTTTTTACATTCCTTGCCAAATACAGTCAATCCCGTTTATGTGCCACAATCAAAGGTGCAGATATTTGTAGTTAGTTAAAAATAAAAATATAATATGGTACATAAGCGACTGGGGATACTTAAATGAGTCGTACTTAAAACAATAATTTCTAGGTATTTCAAAAAACCAATCGTGAGATGCAGCAAGATATAATATAAGCTGTTAAGAGTGATGAGGGAGGGATTTGATTTTCATTTAAGCGGAGTATTACTTAACCGGGATTGACTGTACACATGAATCAGAGGAATATTGAATATTTTCTTTGAAACATTTCTTGAATTGAAAATCGACAAATAAACTATGTTGTCAATTTTATTCTAATATATTTTAATACTTATTTTTGCGTTGTTGACACTGTTTCCTTCTCATACATTTCAGAAATATATTCAATTTATGATTTTTGCTTTTGAAATCGTCGCGAAAAGACGCTTTTAGGCAAGGCATGCTCGGGAGATGTAATGGCGTCTGCTTTTATGAATGAATCGAATATGCTTTTTGAAAGTACGTTTGAGTTCATGAATGAAAATTTTGTTGTTGTGTAATTTACTATAAATTTTGACGTCGGCAATTAGGCTGCCATATTGGTTTCTGATGTTTTTTCAAACGATTGTTGTTTTTGTAGAACAATATTTGTAATTTTTGCGGGTGACATATCCACATGTGAACGCACGTAAGTATGTATGTTGTTTATGCATTGTTTGTGTGGGAATGCCATACGCACATATTTACATGTGTACTCATATTGTAAGTATGTATGATGATTTTTGATACTATTTTCGTTTTTCCAGAAGAATGTTTGTATTTTTTGATTTACATGCGTACGCATGTATTATTTGTGGGAGAATGTCATACGCACATATATACATATGTGTGTACGTAAATATAGAGAAGCGCGCGCTTTTTATATTACTGATAAATGATAATATCTTGATTTGAAATTGATTTGTTCTTGCAAATTAATTCCCCTAACGAGGGAATTTTTAAAAAAATATATTTTTATATCCGCGAACGCGCGGATTAAAAGAAAACGCTTGTAGTTAGCGTGGATTGCCAGATACAAATCAATCTTTATTTCTAAAATACTAGTATTTATACAATTCTGTTTTATTTACTTAAGGTTAAAGCTGAAGTGTAGGCATCAGCTTCATTGAATCCAGAACAAAGTATTAAATTACATGTTTAGCTATGACAGCAATTTCCAGCAGAACGTTAAGCGTTCTGTTTTCTTTACAAATGTTATTGTTATGCCTTCTTGTGAGGGCGAGCGATATTGCTTTGATAAAAATGGATTATTGGAATCAGGACAGAAAAAGCATATTGAATTCTTAAATCATCAAAAACGTTAATTAAGATTTCTAATTTATGAGTTAGTGTAATTGCAGAGTGCAAAGATTCAATTTTGTTTACAGTTATGGTAAGGTTTCTATGCGGAGGCTATCGTTAACTCCCCCCTTCCTAAGATGAATCGTCCCCGATTCACTATTATTTTGAGTTAATTTATGTATTTGATCTAAAAGAGCATTATATGTGACTTCTTGCAATTGCACATTTTCTATTGGTTTGGGAATTTCGCGAGATTTTTTTAATTTTAATATTATGTAAGTTAAGAAAAGTATTCCCAAGATTAAAATTATGTACCAAAAATATGAATGGACTGTGATATGCTTATTCCGTTCTGCTAAAATGTTTATATTATCTAATTTTAACAGTTTATTAGTTGTTTCAATATATTCTAAAATTTCAAAATTATTGATATGGTTATTTTTCAGATAATTCCAGATTTTTGTTTCTATATTTTCATAAGTTTGATTATTAATTACTGTATTATTTTCAAATGTAATTAAATATGTTCCAGTTAGCGTTTGATTGTTTACAATATTTTTTCCTGAAATTAATATTACTCCAAATTTTTCTCTTTTAGTTTTTTACATTTTCCTTGCTTTTTATTTAACATTTCTGACAAACATGTGATTTTCTTATTTAATTTGCAATATGTTTTTGTAATTTCAGTTTTACAATTTTATATATTAAAAAAATTATTATTACAATATGTTATGTTCTGATCAATTATAAGCTTACCATCTAATTGAGCTATGGCTCTTACATCGTAGTACTTACATGTTAGTTCTATTTTAGGATATTTAATATAAATTATTATTATGTTTTCTTTTTGGGCTATTTTAAATTTAGAGATGTCCATTAAATCTATTATAGTCATAATACCGTGTTGGTAATATGTTATGTTTTTCAATTCATCATAATGTAAAATTGTTGGATTTGAAATTCCAATTTTACCAAAAGTTATTGTATTTATTAAATTTCGCAGTTCATGTGTAATATATTGGTTTCGTTTTCTTATTATTTTCCTGTTTATGGTATCGCCTTTAATATTATTTATTGTTTCAGTTAATTCTGTTATTATTTTAAAAATTTCTGAATTTGTTGTAAATTGCTTATTGTTATTTATTATCAGTTCGTCCAATTTATTATTATTTTTTACAGTGTCGTCATGGTCTGGTGTACCAGCTATCCATTTCCAAAGAGTTTCTTATTCATTTATACCCCTTTTTTGCCGAAAATTAGTTTGTTTTAATTGTTCTAATAGAGTTTTTCTTATCAAAATTTCAAATTCTGTTTCCTGTGTAATAACTCCTAAGCTATCGTGATTTTGTTCGTTAATACTGTAAAAATTTCTATTTTCGTCTGCTTTTATATTTTCAAAATAAGATAAATTAGTAATGTGGAATAGGTCCCCGTATTCTTCATAAATGGAAACATCTCCATTTTCGATAAGTACGTAGTCTTGTCGAGTATAGTCTATAACATCAGCGGTTGCCGAGCTGATTAGTCAAAATTAAAATGATCATATTGGAAACCTATAAAATTATGATTTTATATTATCTTTATGAATAATTCTATTTCTATTATTTATTATTATGTTATTCCCTAAGTTTTCTTTAACTTGTTGTTTCTTATACCTAGGTTGTAATTTATTTCTCTCTCCTATTATTTTTTTATAAATAATTTATCCAGGGTGAAATGGGAAGCTTGTACTATTGCCTGAATATATTTGAGCAATTTTTTCTTTTACATGTGTTTGAAGCTCAGTTAATTCTTCGAAACTACTCTCATCGGTAATATTGAAATTATTTATTTTTAAGGTATTAATACCTCCTTTTTTTGGAGTATATTTTTTTATTTTATTGTCGGCATTATCTTCGACTGGCGTTGTAGAACCTCTTCGTTCCACAATATATTTTTTATTTAATTTGCCGGTATTATCATCGGCTGGCGTTGTAGAACTTTTTCGTTCCACAATATATTTTTTATTTAATTTGCCGGTATTATCATCGGCTGGTGTTGTAGAACTTCTTTGTTCCACAATAAATTTTGCACAATTATTACTTCTACTTTGCTGGTATAAATCTTCAGCTGGCGTTGTAGAGCTTTCCTGCTCCACAGTATTTATTTGTTTACATTTGCCGGTATTTCCGTCGGCTGGCGCTTTAGAAGTCCTTGCTTCCAAAGTAATTTCATCCTCCTTAACGATCTTTAAATTATCCTTACTTTTCTGATGCTCATATTCGCATCCTAAGCTAAATATATCCTCCTCTTTTTCATTATTTATTATTAACTTCTTTTTTTCAAGTTAATCACCGCATTAATGTCCTTCAAAAATTTGTATCCTATTAATAGGTCTGCTTCCAAATTTTCGATTTCGTAGAATATTTGTTTTTTACCGAATAATGTAATAATGTGATAATAGCGTATTATCGAAAATCCATTTATTGTTTTTACTCTCTTTTGTATGTCCAATTTATTTTTATTTTTGTATATTCCTGATTTAATATAGCAACTAGTTGCTCCCGTATCTACTAATATTTTAAAATTTTGGCCAGTAACCCTGTCATCTAGAAAAATATACGGCAGAGTTAATTTTTAGCCGAGTACTATCATTCACTCCGGAGAATGAACGTCTAGCCACAATCCGCATCAAAGCGAGGTTCTTCAACATATCGCTGATTTGCGCCCACGCCCCGACGGAAGAGAAGGACGATGTGACCAAAGATGCCTTTTATGAGTGCTTGGAGCGCACTTATGAGAGATGCCCCCGCCACGATGTCAAAATCGTGCTTGGCGACTTCAACGCCAGGGTGGGCAAAGAAGGTATCTTTGGCACTACGGTCGGTAAATTCAGCCTCCACGAGGAAACATCCCCAATTGGGTTGAGGCTGATCGACTTCGCCGGGGCCCGAAATATGGTTATCTGTAGTACTAGATTCCAGCATAAGAAGATACATCAAGCTACCTGGCTGTCTCCGGATCGAAAAACCACCAACCAGATCGATCATGTTGTGATAGACGGAAGACACGTCTCCAGTGTTTTAGATGTGCGTGCGCTCCGAGGTCCTAACATCGACTCGGATCACTATATTGTTGCAGCCAAAATTCGCACCCGCCTCTGTGCAGCAAAAAACGCACGCCAACAAACACAAGGAAGGTTCGACGTCGAGAAGCTGCAATCACAACGGACAGCCGAACGATTTTCTACTCGGCTTGCACTTCTGCTCTCTGAGAGCACTCGTCAACAACTCGGTATAAGGGAACTGTGGGACGGCATCTCAAACTCCTTACGTACAGCTGCAACCGAAACCATTGGTTTTCGGAAAGTGCAAAAGAACAGCTGGTATGACGAGGAGTACCGTGTCGCAGCGGAGAGAAAACAGGCTGCCTACCTCGCAACGTTACGATCGACCACAACACGTGCGGTATGGGATAGATACCGAGAGTTGAAGAGGGAAGCAAGACGCATTTGTAGACAGAAAAAGAAAGAGGCCGAAATGCGTGAGTACGAAGAGCTTGATAAGCTGGCCAACAGGGGTAATGCTCGAAAATTCTACGAAAAGATGCGGCGGCTTACAGAAGGTTTCAAGACCGGAGCATACTCTTGTAGAACCCCCAAAGGTGATCTAGTCACCGATGCCCAAAGCATACTTAAATTATGGAGGGAACACTTCTCCAGCCTGCTGAATGGCAGTGAACGTACAACGCCAGGAGAAGGCGAACCCGATTCCCCAATCGATGATGATGGAGCAGACGTTCCATTGCCCGACCATGAAGAAGTTCGAATAGCAATTGCCCGCCTGAAGAACAACAAAGCGGCAGGGGCCGACGGATTGCTGCCGAGCTATTCAAACACGGCGGCGAAGAACTGGTAAGGAGCATGCATCAGCTTCTTTGTAAAATATGGTCGGACGAAAGCATGCCCAACGATTGGAATTTAAGTGTGCTATGCCCAATCCATAAAAAAGGAGACCCCACAATCTGCGCCAACTACCGTGGGATTAGCCTCCTCAACATCGCATATAAGGTTCTGTCGAGCGTATTGTGTGAAAGATTAAAGCCCACCGTCAACAAACTGATTGGACCTTATCAGTGTGGCTTTAGACCTGGTAAATCAACCACCGACCAGATATTCACCATGCGCCAAATCTTGGAAAAGACCCGTGAAAGGAGAATCGACACACACCACCTCTTCGTCGATTTCAAAGCTGCTTTCGACAGCACGAAAAGGAGCTGCCTCTATGCCGCGATGTCTGAATTTGGTATCCCCGCAAAACTAATAAACTGTGTAAACTGACGCTGAGCAACACTCAAAGCTCCGTCAGGATCGGGAAGGACCTCTCCGAGCCGTTCGATACCAAACGAGATTTCAGACAAGGCGACTCCCCATCGTGCGACTTTTTCAACCTGCTTCTGGAGAAAATAGTTCGAGCTGCAGAACTCAACAGAGAAGGTACCATCTTCTATAAGAGTGTACAACTGCTGGCGTATGCCGATGATATTGATATCATCGGCCTCAACACCCGCGCCGTTAGTTCTGCTTTCTCCAAACTGGATAGGGCAGCAAAATAAATGGGTCTGGCAGTGAACGAAGGCAAGACGAAATATCTCCTGTCATCAAACAAACAGTCGTCGCACTCGCGACTTGGCACTCACGTCACTGTTGACAGTCATAACTTTGAAGTTGTAGATAATTTCGTCTATCTTGGAACCAGCGTAAACACCACCAACAATGTCAGCCTGGAAATCCAACGCAGGATTACTCTTGCCAACAGGTGCTACTTTGGACTGAGTAGGCAATTGAAAAGTAAAGTCCTCTCTCGAGGAACAAAAGCCAAACTCTATAAGTCGCTCATAATTCCCGTCCTGCTATACGGTGCAGAGGCTTGGACGATGACAACAACCGATGAGTTGACCTTAAGAGTTTTCGAGAGAAAAGTTCTGCGAAAGATTTATGGTCCTTTGCGCGTTGGCTACGGCGAATATCGCATTCGATGGAACGATGAGCTGTACGAAATATACGACGACATTGACATAGTTCAGCGAATTAAAAGACAGCGGCTACGCTGGCTAGGTCATGTTGTTCGGATGGATGAAAACAGCTCTGAAAGTATTCGACGCAGTACCCGCCGCGGGAAGCAGAGGAAGAGGAAGACCTCCACTCCGTTGGAAGGACCAAGTGGAGAAGGACCTGGCTTCGCTTGGAATATCCAATTGGCGCCAAGTAGCGAAGAGAAGAAGCGACTGGCGCGCTGTTGTTGACTCGGCTATAATCGCGTAAGCGGTGCCTACGCCAGTAAAGAAGAAGAAGAAGAAGAGTTAATTTTGGCCTAAAAAATGACTTTCATTCATGTTGTTTATCTTCTGAGTTTTCTCCTGTGGGCGAAAGCTATAATTGCTTTCCCTTGGTCGTTTGATTCCTTGGATGTTTTTATTTGGAATATACCTATTTGGTTGGTCCATATTGGCTTAATGGCTTGTACTGGCCAAAGGTTTTCCAAAATTTTGGTATTTATGGCTATTGTTTAGTTGGGGCTTTGGGTAATTTTCCCTTCGGTATGATCTAGACATAGATGGATCTATATCCATTGGTTCTGGTTTTGGCATGTTGCTCCTCTGATGAAATCGTAAATTATTACTTGGATAAAACTGTTTAACTCTTGTCCTTTCATTTGCAAAATTTTATGCAAATCGAGCTCTCTGATTATTGGACTCTAATTCCTGAGCTTTGGCCAATGCAAATCTTCCGGACAGAGGGAAAATATAATATCTCTTAATGGAGCGTTAAGCCCAGTTATAAATATTCTAAGAGCCTGGTCTCTATTCTTTTTATTCAATTCTTTTGTTATTGGTGCGGCCCCTCCATAAGTCATAATGGTTTTATTAATCATCAACGTTAGTTTTTTGTTAACTAAATTATAATATTCAATGACCGTCATTGAGCCTTGTCGTAGAACACTCATTTCTTGTTCTATGATATGTATCGGACGTTTGTCCGAATACGCAAAATCAAGACGCGCAATTATCGCGTCAAAATTTAACACAGTACCATGGTTGGTTAATGTGTCATTTGCTTCTAGTGTAATTTTGTTACGCAAAATCGTAAGGGCTGCGAAGTACTTTCGGCTACCTCTTACATATAAGCTCACAACGTTATGTGCGGCTTCGCGCCAGCTAACATAAGCGTTTATCCTTCCTGAGAATTCTGGTAAGGATTTTATAACATCTAGTGACTCATGACACTGAATGTTGTCATTTATTATTTCTGTCTGAAAATCTGTTACTCTGTGTGTTTCAATTTCAACTTGATTTCTTAATCTGTCAATTTCTTGCCTTATTGTAATATTGCTTTCCGCAATTAGGCGCGTAATTAAATCTACCGTTAATCCTGCCTCATTAGTCATGATTAATTATTATTATTTTTTTAGTTTAGAGAAAGAACTTTCTTATTATTTTATACTTGTATAATCTCTTCTAGGAAGAGATGCTCTTCTATTCTGGAGGGTCGTTTTATGTAGGATTCGCAGAATTGAGCTAAGTTATGGGGGTCTTTTTATTTTGTTATGCGGCTGGTCGAGCCCTAATTTATATTTGTATAATCTCTTCTAGGAAGAGATGCTCTTCTATTCTGGAGGGTCCTTTTATGTAGGATTCGCAGAATTGAGCTAAGTTATGGGGGTCTTTTTATTTTGTTATGCGGCTGGTCGAGCCCTAATTTATATTTGTATAATCTCTTCTCGGAAGAGATGCTTTTCTATTCTGGAGGGTCCTTTTATGTAGGATTCGCAGAATTGAGCTAAGTTATGGGGGTCTTTTTATTTTGTTATGTGGCTGGTCGAGCCTTAATTTATATTTGTATTTTATCGCAGTTAATCGCAGAGTTTTTTCTATTTATTTTAAGCTGGAGGGTCCTTTTATGTAGGATTCGCAGAATTGATTTATTTTATTATTGGTTGCACAAACTAGAAATTATGTTTTATTTTTTTCTGGGGCACTTTTTCTCTTCGTGATCCCCACCGCAATTTTTACAATAGTATAATCTAATATACTTAGGTTTAATTTGGGTGTTCCCCATAAATATATATATATATATATATATATATATAATTTATAATTTTAACATATTTATTTTAATTTTAACTTACAAATATGTATATTCCGTCGCTGTCAATTAATTCCCGCTGATGATGCTGATAATAGTTGCTTTAGATACAGTAAGCTGGTCAATTCCATGAAAAATCGCACTAGGCTCGTTGTTGAAGCTAAGGGGGGTCATATGTATATTTGACGATGAGTGGTCTCCCTCCAAAATCCCTTTATTTTCTTGCTGTTATCTGCTTCTGTTGCTTTTGTTGCCGCTATTTATTGTTCTTGTTGTTTTGTAATTATTACTACTGTTGTTGCCTCCGTTACTTAGTTGTTTTTGAGTTCTTGCTTTGTTTTTGTTGTTAGTGTTCTTAAGCACTTGCTTTGTTCTTGTTGTTTTTATAATTATTTCTGCTACTGTTGTTGCCTCCGTTACTTAGTTGTTTTAGCTTTGCTTTATCTGGTATTAGTTCTTTTAATTGACCCTCTTTTTGTATTTGTTGGGGCGTGTTATCACTTTAATTATGTTTTGATTTTCACTTGAAATCTGGCTTTATAATTCATCAATTTTTAACTGAGATAAACAAGCAAAACGATCCGTTATTTGAACTTTTTATTTGTAGTAAGCACTTTTTTTGAATTCAAGCCCCACGTTGGGCGCCAATTAATTCCCGTAACGAGGGAATTTTTAAGAAAATATATTTTTATATCCGCGAACGCGCGGATTAAAAGAAAACGCTTGTAGTTAGCGTGGATTGCCAGAAACAAATCAATCTTTATTTCTAAAATAATAGTATTTATACAATTTTGTTTTATTTACTTAAGGTTAAAGCTGAAGTGTAAGCATCAGCTTCATTGAATCCAGAACAAAGTGTTAAATTACATTTTTAGCTATGACAGCAATTTCCAGCAGAACGTTAAGCGTTCTGTTTTCTTTACAAATGTTATTGTTATGCCTTCTTGTGAGGGCGAGCGATATTGCTTTGATAAAAATGGATTATTGGAATCAGGACGGAAAAAGCATATTGAATTCTTAAGTCATCAAAAACGTTAATTAAGATTTCTAATTTATGAGGTAGTGTATTTGCAGAGTGCAAAGATTCAATTTTGTTTACAGTTATGGTAAGGTTTCTATGCGGAGGCTATCGTTAACTTGCATACATATCTGCAGGATAGATGCGTGTGAAAGTTGTAAATGATAAGAGGTGGGATTCACATATATTATTACTGTAATATATTAAGTTTTTTAGGATATTATGATAATGTATAATATACATTACGGAGAACCACGGGTACAAAACCATGTCGCCAATTGATGGAATGGCCCATATAAAGAAAATAAATGTTTATTGAATAAACTATCTGTAATCATTTTCTGGAAAAATTCATAATATTGTATTCTTTCATTGTTTACCATATTTAGTTCCTGTCATAATCTGTACTTTTTAACCTATTACTTGTACAAAATAATTTCGATGTTTCACATCTGCCAGCTGTGAACTGACAGCTCACTTTTTAGTGAGGTATGCCCTTAGAGAATAGTTCTGGGCGTACACCAGAAATTCCTTCTCGGAAGATTTCAAACATTGCGCGAACGCCGCCAAATGGCAAAATTAAGGAGTCCACTTTTGCTGGACCAATAAAAAATAGAACGCAAAGCAGCGAAACTAGAAATATTTTTTGAAAATTGGGCAGGAAAATAAAAGAGCTCGAAAATATGATATCTGATATTAAGCTATGCGAGAACTTGTAAGCGATATCATGAACGTGTATGACAAAACAGAAGATCCGAAACCAAGTCGAAAATAGCGTCACAAGTATCGCCTTTTGACACTGAAGTAAATACCCCAAAAAGATCACGGGAGATATCAGGTCTCCTACCATCTACGCAAAAGCCAAAAAAAGTGGCAGGCAATTTTTAGTGAAGCCTTGAAAATAAATAAAAAAAGACACCCCAGCAGAAAGATCAACACCAGAGAAATGGGTAGACATGATACAAAGAGGCCGATGGAGAAAAGAAATAGGTCGAAACCAGACGCCATAATTCTAAAATAAACGGTGGTATGCAGACATCCTCTGTAGAATTAAAGGTGGCAGAGGCCGCAAGGAACTGGGTTCAAACGTGACCTACATCAGGAAAACTCTCAGAGGAGACCTGCTCAGAGAGTTAAAAAATGAAGGAGACAAAAGAACTCAAACTTTTCAGAACGCCCTAGAGGGAATGTTTGGCGAAATGGCTGTAGTACAACCAAAAACACACAACGTCACTATATTGTGCAAAGACCTGGATAAGATAACTACTCTTGAGGAAATTTGCATTACAAATGTTAAAAATATGCGGAAAACAAGAAACGGCACTCAAATAGCCCTTTTATGCCTGCGTGCTCAGACGGTCTTAAAAGAAAAGCAAACGAGACCATTCGGTTCTAAGTACGACTTACCCTAAATTGGAGTTACCACCAATGAAAAACTTTGAACATTGCAGCTGAACTTAAACCACTGCGCTGCAACACCAGTCCTGCTGCAACAAACCGTTCTAAAAACCAACATTGATGACGCCTTACTAAGTGAGCAATTTTCCCAATTTTCGGAATGTGATTGGATTACAGATGGCAAAGCAGCAAAATGGTCCTGTAACGGACAAACATTGAAATCTTGCTGCAGAGAAGCAAAAAATGCTTTTACATGGGAGCAAATATGTAGTAGGAGTAATATATTTCATAAGCTTCTAAGCTCGTCCATTAGAGAATTTGAAGACTTAGTCGCCGATAATAATGGCAGGCGATTTTAACACATGGTCTACTGCCTAAGGTTGCAGAAGTTCAAACCATCGTGGGCGCCTAGTTCTTCCAAAATAAGTGGCAGCAAAAATGTACTCCGTTCATGAAGAAACACCCAGATTACCAGCTCTCAGCGAAGAAACAAAACGATGAAACGCTGGTCACAGAAGGAAAATCAAAAACAACAAAGGGGTGTTCACCGATCCCTGGAAAGTTCAGCGCTTGGTTTTAATCAAAAAACTATCCAAGAAGCCGACGGATTATGAGAAAGATACTACGCTTCGACTGGGATGTCCGCGAGTACCCTCGTCATGGCCGCCTGGATGTCCGTAGTCGACTCAAAATGGGTTCTTTTGACCACCGATTTTGTTTAGGAAACAAAAAAATCACAGGATGACATGCCGGGCGAATAAGGCGGCTGTTGCAACACGGCTATCTCTTTAGAGGCCAAATACTGGGACACACTGAGGGCGGTGAGGCCCGGCGCGTTGTTGTGATGAAGAATCCAGTTACGAGCATCTGGGCGCACCCTGTTGACTCGTTTTCGCAATCTTTTGAGGACTTCGCAATAGTAGACTTGATTCACAGTTTTCCCCGGCGGAGACAACCATTGTGAGCTTTGGCGTTTGGTTTCGACGACTAGGAGTACTAACACCATACACTCTTACAATTTTAGCGTACGTATCTGGCGCAAAATTTTATCGCGACGCGTTGCTCTTGATTTCGTTTTTCCATTTTCGTGACGAGCACTACAAACATACGTCTACTCACCTTGACGCAGCAGGTGAACTAAACAAGCCATAGCGATGATACAATTATCAATATAGAGGGAAGGGATACTGGAAAAATCGAAAGGGAATTTCAAGGTCACAGATTTACCACAAGCGCGGCAATAAAATCAGTCTCATTACTTAATTTTCAAACGTCGTATACCGTTTGCTAGTGAGTGATATGGTGTTGTCTTCAGGTGTGTTATCATGCGACGTTGTTAGCTCTGTAAATAAGGTCGATTAAAATTAACGCCCACGATCTGATATAATGATGGCTGGAACTCTAATTCTTGCGATCCAATTTGCGATGAGAGCATTGACGATAGTTGATATTGTTATGTTGGGTGTAGGAATAGCTTCTGGTCATCTCGAGAAACGTTCGATGATTATTACCGTTACTGTCGGTTACCTGCATGTTAAAAAAAATGGCCCTACAACGTCGAATTAATGTGATCGAATCGCGAGTCTCACGACTTGTAATGTTAAAGAGACGTAAACATGTGTCGAGTGATTTTTGCCTTTTGGCATTGTTGCTTGAGTTCGTAATCTACTTTTTGGTTTATGAATGGTTTGTGATCGCTATAGATGTGTCAGATGTGCCTTTCTAGCATGAATTTCAAATGAAGAACGGCCATATATTATATATAGCTATGAGTTCTTTGTCATAAGTGCTCTAACGTATCCGCGATTTGTAGAATTTTTTTTTAATTTGCGAAGGGTATGCAACCGACTTCAGAGAGGTGACCATCCATTCAGATAGCAGAGCGGCGGTACTAGCTTATTCACAGTGCGTTCAGGGCTAGTGGAAGACTGCCTAACCTCGCTATCAATAGCATCGAATGCATTTGTGATAAGACTGGTATGAGTGCCAGGCCGCGGAATCGCAGGAAACTAAAGAATGGGAGCCGATCGGTGCTCCCTTATCCTTATGCGGTCTACTAATAAATAGCTGGTCTTCGCGGAAGCTTGGTCAGCGCTGGGACACAATCGGTATATGCGCAGTTGCAAAAGCCTTTTGGCTCAAGACCGATGATAAAAGATCATGTGATCTATTTGCCCTCAGTAAGGTTAGCCTCCCCCTAGTAGTGTGGCTCTTAACGGGACATTGCCCTTTGACGTCCACGCAGTAAGGCGGGAAATCCTACCGGACGCTGCCTACCGAAGCTGTGTGGAAAAAAATGAGGTAGAAGCAACTCAATACTTCCTTCTTGACTGTCCCGCGTTTGGGCGGTCAAGACTTAAGCACTTGGCTGCACATTCCTTCGGGCATCCCATCGAGCTGTCGGGAGTGAAAATAAAACGCCTGCGGAGGTTTGCGTTGGCCACTTTTGCAAATCTATAATTCGAACACAGGAGTTCTTACTTTTTATGGCATCACAAAGGATTACACATAGCAGACCACGTGCGATCTTCTGATCAGCCATCTAACCCAACCTAAGCTATGCTAAGGGTTCAAGGTTTCTCTCGACGTTCTTCGAAAGATGCGCTAAAAGGGGACTTTCGAACGCTGAGTTTTATATTCTTCAAAATCTGCTCTCATAATTTCCGTCCAGTTAAGCTTAGAGTGACCCTTATTTTTGTCTTTGGTCGTTTGACCATTGACTGTGTGGGTTTGTCGAGTTCTTTTATAGCTTGTACGAGTTGTTTTAGAAGTAATATTTCTTTTGTCTTGACGGTTATGTTTTTGTAGAAAGTGAGATGGATGTTCGTCTAGGGATGATGATACTACACAGATGTCATCCATGTATAGTAATAAAAAATTTAGTTCTCGTAGGGTATTGTGTATAAGTCTTTGTAGTGTATGCGCTACGTTGCGAAGACTGAAGGTCATAAACATAAACTCGAAGACGCGAAATGGCGTAATGATAGTTGGTTTCGGAGCATCCTCTGAATTTACAATAACTTGATGGAAAGCTTTTTGCAGATAGATCTTGGAAAAGATCGTCTTACCTTTCAAATTACAGGTGAATACTGTAATTGGAGCACCGTTTGCTGCAAAGAGTTTAACTCTTGATGGTTTAATGTTTTTTATTCAAGTGATTTTCGGAATTATCGATTCGTTTGCCCCGGTCTTTATTAAAAGTTGTATTGAGTGTGTAACTGCAAGAGTTCCGTTACTGATGGGCGCTATAGTTTTCATTCGAATAGGCATTCTTTTTGCCTGTTATTATAAGAAAGAGGTTTCTTACAAGTTTAAGCGTTGGCCCCAAATTTGCGGTGATGCTTTGGCTGCGACTTCGTGATTTGTGCGTTTTTTGCATTCGCTTTGCCTCGTTAGTTGGGTGCTTTCCTTTCTTAATTCCTTTAGCGTAGTCGTCTCGCTGTTTGTTTGCGTGGCAGTGCTTGCTGCCGGTGTTGGACTACCTACCATACAAATGTGTCGAAAATTCATGGAATCTGCGATGTACACCTGCAGATGCTACACGCTCGAAACAAGGTGCTACAAAGCAAAAAAGGGGAGAAGATATTTCTTACGCTAAATTCATTTCTGGCAGTGACAGCTTAATAAGATACTGCACTCGATTTTCATCTTCATCGATGCAAGATAACTTTGAATCGGTGCGAGAAATCAAAAATCAAAATATTGACAATTTCTGGACACAATTTGTGTGGACATATGACGCAATAGTAGAAACTGGCGACTCAGATCGACCAGAAAATTTCAAATCCTCGGCTTACGCCAAATATGAAAATTGCCTTGACCATTATAAGAGACGAAAATCATGATATCTGAATTAAAACTAACAAAGTCAAATGCACCTACTCCTCAATTGAGAGCCACAAGCACAAGCCCAAGAGGCAAGTTCAGGCATTCACCTCAAAGTGCCAGCATGCGATACTCATCAGAAATATTTCATGGATGTTATGAACAATGGTCGTCATTCCGGCATATGTTTACGGCCGTGTACATAAACCATAATAATAAATTATCACAAGCGAAAAAATTGTATCACCTCCGATACAAAACAAAAAGTCAAGCAGGCGTCATAGTAAAATAGTTCGCTCTTAATGACAATAATTTCAATTTGGCTTGGGAAGCTTTAAAAGAACGATACAAGAATGAAAGAATATTGGTCGACACACAAGTGACCATATTAATAAATTTACCAAAAATCCAGAAAGAAACAAGTGAAGAATTCATAAAACTTCAATCCACTGTTTCAAATTGTTTGTCGGTTCTATTGACACAGAATATTCCCACAGACATTTGGGACCCCATGCTGGTAACATATGCTGCGTGGCATTACCAGAAAAGCAATTGCTTTTGTGGGAGCAATCGCTCTCATCACGAAAAAAGTGCCCAACGTGGCAACAAATAAAATATTTCTTAACTGCCCTATATGAAATTGCGGAAAGGGTAGATAAAAAAATGGTCAGAACTAAAAACCTTCAACACGACCTAAATCGAAGCTTCAAGCTAATAACAACAACAGCTTAAATACGTCATGCGAGCTATGTACATTGTACAAGAGGGTATAAACTTAAATCTTGCGATAAGTTTAAAAAATTGAGTATTAACGAAAGGATCAAAAGACTCTCTGCAAACTGTTTGTCCCATGCGCACAATCTAAATAATTGCGAAAGCAAATTTAATTGCGTATATTGCCACAAAAGGCATCATTGGAGGAAAGTTCTCTGATCGGCATTCACTTGCGAGTGGCCACAAACTATTATTCTACATATGGCTCAAGCAGCTCATGACCTGTCTTTGACCAAGTATACTCTAGGTAGCCTAAGAACGTCCGTTTTAAGGCAAAGTGAGAAGACGAAACATCCTTTCCAATGGGTTTTGCTTTGGTTTTGAGACCCGCCACGTAAAAAACGCTCCAATGAAAAATAACAACCAGCCTTGGAAGAGAGATCCCCCTTTTGATAACAACCATGGAAAACGAATTACGGATTACGATTTGAGGGCATGCACCTGGAATGTGCGGTCCCTTAATTGGGAAGGTGCCGCTACACAGCTAGTTAATGTCCGCGTGAAAATAAAGGCTGACACTCCCACCGTTCAAGAAATACGATGGACGGGACAAGGACTGAGGCGAGCAAATCCTTGTGGCATTTCGGTATGGAATTCGTGGAGAGAGAGGGAGACGCACTCGTCTCTGTGCAGCAAAAGACGCAAGTCAACAAACACAAGGAAGTTTCGAGAAGTTGCAATCAAACCAGACAGCCGAACGCTTTTCTACTTGGTTTGCACTCCTGTTCTCTGAGAACGCTCATCAGCAACATGGTATAAATTAACCGTGTGACGGCATTTCAAGCTGCTTTCAAGTTGCACACGAGATATTAGTTTTTGGAAAATGCAAAAGAGCATCTGGTACAATAAGGAGTGCCATTTCGCAACGGGGAGAAAACAGTCTGCCTACCTCGCAACGTTACGATCGACCAGACAGAAAAAGAAAGAGCTCTAAATGCGTGAGTATGAAGAGCTTTACAAGTTGGCCGACAGGAATAACGCTCGAAAACTCTACGAAAAAATGCGGCGGCTAACAGAAGGTTTAAAGACCGGATCATACTTTTGTAGAATATTTCTCCAGCCTGCTGAATGGCAGTGAAAGTATGACCTACCAGGAGAAGGCGAACCCAATTCCCCAATCGATGACGATGGAGCAGACGTTCCATTGCCCGACCATGAAGAAGTTCGAATAGCAATTACCCGTCTGAAGAACAACAAAGCAGCTAGGGCCGATGGTGTGTCCTCTGCCCAATCCACAAAATGGGAGACCCCTCAATCTGTGCCAATTACCGTGAGATAAGTGTCCTCAACATAGCCTTGGACCTTATCAGTATGGCTTCAGACCTGGAAAATCAACAAGGGACCAGATATTCACTGTGCGCTTAATCTTGGAAAACACCTGTGAAAAGAGAATCAACACACACCACCTCTTCGTCAATTTCAAAGCTGCTTTCACTCTAACGAGGACATCAACCAGCAGGACAGCCGCACCTTCGCAATTAAGGGACCGGTCATAGTCCTTAATTCGTTTGCCGAAGGGAGGTCACTTATCCGAGGCTTGTTGTTTCTTTTCATTGGTGCGTTTTTTACATGGCGGGTCCCAAACCCAGCGCGCAACCCTGCGGAGCGGAGTTGACATTGATATAGTTCAGTGAATGAAAAGACAGCGGCTACGCTGGCTAGGTCTTGTTGTCCGAATGCACGAAAACATTCCGAAAGTATTTGTCGCCGGGGGAAGCAGAAGAAGAGGAAGACCTATACTCCGGTAGAGAAATCAGGTGGAGGAAGACCTGGCTGCACTTAGTTTCTCGAATTGGAGCCAAGCTTTGTTAATTGGAAGTTACGATAATATAAAATGTACAGTTACGCCCAAATTTAGCCCTTTGTTACTTATTTATTTAAAGAATATGTATTTTGCCGCTTTTCGGTCTAACAAATTGAGAGGGTTTAAGATGTTCGATTATACCCAAACTTACGGTTCATTTGCTTCTACGAGATAAGATCTGTAAAATGTTGAAACATCACTTGACAGTAATGTTTTTTATGGATTGCAGCATTACCAGCATAACAACATGTTTAATCAAGCATTGAATAGAATGCCATGACGATCAGAAAACAATAATCAGGTTCTCATCTGTCCTCTCATCGTCCATTATAAATTACTAATGAGGTGCCAATGTATTTTAATACAAAAGCAGATAAAACCCTTTGTTTGAATATGTGCGATTATATATCTACATACACATAGTTTATATATCTCAATTAAAGTACGCTACACATGAGATGATAACCCATACTAAAGGTACGGTAATCAAAATATTCGATCTTTTCGCTGATCCAACCCATTTTTTAACAATTGTTTAAATTAAATGATTACTGGGCACTACGTATGTCCCATCAATGGCATGCATTTTTTTTTACTTTTATTTTTCTGTATACGAAAATGTATCAAATTATTCCAAAAAATAATTTCCTGGGTTTTATATTTTTGAAATAAATCATTTGATATTTAGATTTATTTTAGTAATTATGATCACTATTAAGTGTTGTTTCAAAAACACAAATTTTATGTTCAAGTGCTAATGTTTAAGTTGGAATAATTTTCCCTACAAGGTATTCTGTTTTATATGATAATTACTGAGCTTCAGTTCAAAATAATGAATGCACATAAATTCACATGCATGACTTCAATCATATAAATATCAACGAAAGCTAAGATATCAAATTTAGGTAGACATAAAATTTACATATTTATAAACGAAATAATGGCGAAAACTGCTACATCTATAATTTAAATGTCGAGTGTGCACTACTTTCTTCAATTTGGTTAGAAACATTTAAGATAAGATTATTAGTTGGAACTATACGCTCACAATTCAAAACTTACGTGGATTAGTTTTCAGTCATTGAAAATGCTTTTGTTGTGTTATTTAACTGTTGCAATAATGAGTTTTTGGTATCTCCTCATATTATATAAACATTTTCGTAAGATCAAAGTGATAACAACTGAGCATACAAAAGAAGTCAAATTTTATCAACAAGCGCCAGGTCCTTTGCCATGGCCAATAATTGGTAATCTACTTTTGTTAGTTTCCCAAAAGCCTACTACGGAATTACTTACAAACCTTTCTAAAAAATTTGGAAGCATGTATTCGTTAACACTGGGAGCTACCAAATGTATCGTTATAAATAATTTGGAATTAATCAAGGAAGTACTTAATCAAAATGGAAAGTTTTTCGGAGGACGACCCAATTTCATAAGATACCATCAACTCTTTGGAGGAGACAGAAATAATTGTAAGATAATATTTTCTGATGCTCAATACTTATATATTTGCTAATAGTTTTAAGTGCTTAAGCTATGTATTAAATTAGTTTCATGTAATATTTTTTTTATAATTCGGACTAAGTACTATTAATCGACATACATCAACTGATAATCAAGCTATCGCTTGCGCAGGCGGACGAACTAAAAAAAAGCTATTAGATGTACCCACACTGTTTGTTCTTAAAACCCGATTGCAACCGCAAGAGCGGATCCAGAATTATTATTTTTTGAGCGGTGAAGAGTGGGTTATAGGTAGAAGAAATAAACATTTGCTTGAAACATGAAGATTATTATATCAATTATAGTAGTCTTTATGCAGTTTAATAGCTACGTTGGTAACTTGTTGACTTTTGACTAGTTGACCTTTCTGCTCAAACGTCGCGCGACATTGTCATTATCCAAAAGGTCTTTGAATCTATCTACTAAGCAGTCAATATGATTTTCATTCCTTTGGTTTTCAAAGCAAATACTTTTCCTGGAAGCGGCAAACTCAGCTGAAGTTCATCCAATACTTATCTAAAAGAGCGCGCCTTCAAATCTTCGCCGATTGTATTCAGCAGAGGAATGTACACTGAGACCCTGTGGTATTCTTCGCAAGTTTCTCACGCAGATATTTATTTTGTTTGTTGGGCGCAGATTCTTGGTTTTTCTTCGACAACTTTCAGTTCTGCCGCCATTGTTTTCGTGTCGTTAAATGGATCGAAAGTGTTCCTTAGCGTTTTGTCTTCGATGTCGGAATGTTACAAGCAGCGTATCTACCAGATCGATTGATTCTTTCTAAGGAATCACGCTGAGTGAATGAGTTAGAGAAAAAATAGCACATAGTCAAAAAATCATAATTATAAATTGAAATTTTCACACTGCTGCGAAGAGTATCGTTGCTTTTCCCGCTGTTTCCTTGTTTTTCCAGTTACTAATTCCTCTATGATTAGATTTATTACTAGAAGGATAAAGCGCCGAGAATGTATCATTCGAACATATCTCAGATGAAGCTTAATGCAGCATCTTCTTCAAATTCTCTATCAAGAAACGTCGCTTCAAATTTGGCACTTGTATTTTTTAAAAACTTAATCTGCATACGTTGCTACACTTTGTAACTTCAGTTTTAATGCTAAGAGAATTATTTACTATATTTAAAAATGGAGGCAGTCTTTAATTTTGTTTCTGAAATAAAATGGCAAATTTCTGGATTATATATCCTTTACTTCACATTTTTAAAGAGTAGTAAAATGATTAATAAGGCATTGGCCCTTCAAACTTCCCCCTCTGTATCTGTTACTGGGTCAATATTATGTACATATATGCTGACGGATATACAAGTATGTATACAGAGGAAGTACTGAAGCAATTTTATCTATTTTAAGCCTAAGGCCACATTATTATCATATAAAGATTCGCACTTCCTTTCCACATATTCACACAAATTTACTGATATTTTCTATTTTACGGCCATTGGCTTAACTCGGTACCATATGCTTATGCCGGTACCAGTATGTAATAATATATTGTCATATCTTGTAATAATTTCCAGGTGTTCAAAAAAATTACATTAATTACACATATGTATATGAAACCACTAAGTTAGAGCAAATTCGACTGTAACCAAATATATATGTATATCATATCTTCCAAATTCACCGTGCTTTTTTCTTGGCATCTGTGAGTAGACTTTTCATGACAAAAGTGATATCACCGGTGAAGTGCTGAACACAATGCTCGCGACAGACCGCAAATCGCACATTTGTCAAATATTACACGTATTGTTGTATTACACGTTCTTATGGACACTGTTATTTTGACAGCTGTACGACTACACGACTGCAGGCCGACGGTTGTCGTTCTCGCTAACTTCAATATATTCCTATATTTGCCAATGACATTAAGACGACAGAAGAGTTGACAATAGAATTGAAGGTAGAGAGATGTGGGAGAGTGGTGATGCCACTAATAATGTAAAATAATAAATAATAATGTAAAATTACTCACAGCTCTAACAAACTTGACGTTATTTTACAAATAAAAGCATAAAATAGCTCTATTATATCATTTGTAATAGCAATTGATAATTTAAAACAAAAAGTATTTACTTATTTTTCGCATACAAATTTTTCTTTGAACAAAATATTAAAATTTCATTGAAGTGAAAGGTATTAGTATGGCCACAACGAAATTGTGTACATGCAAAATGGACAACTGTGTTGTTTTGCGGCCATTGTTATGTTGCTGCCTTCTTACAAATGTTCATGAACTAGGATGCACAATGCCATTTTCAGTTGACTGTCGTACTGCCATTTTGTGTCGAGAGCATTGTGTTCAGCATATGATACATTGGCAGTCGACGTGTTAAGTAAAGGCGGAGCGGAAATCATTACATAAGGGAATAATTTCACTCATATTCATGTTCACTTAATTATATAGCAACAAGTCAATCAGGAAGTCAAAAAGCCTTATATTATTTGCGAGAAATTCGTTTTCGATATCATCATTGGTGCTGGATTAATATATGTAAATTGAAAAATGTGATCAGATTTTAAACTACATTATAAGAATTCACCAATTTTTGCATAAATAAAACATTCTGAACCAAATTTGACTCAAATTGATAGAGTGGTTGGTGAGTTATGCGTTTAACCTCATTAGCTAGTTAATGCCAATCATTGTATTATTATTTGTATTTATAAAGGAAACACTTATAACAGGTAGACTCTACCTACTTATGAAAAACTATATACCACAAGACTCATGGTTCGAAACCGGTCTTAGTCTCATCGACACTTAGTCAATGTTGTTCAGAATAATACGTAGCTTTACTCTAGTTGAAAATGACCAAATTCAAGTTAAACATTTTTATATTGTTGAAATAATTTTGAATGTTTTAAGCATCTAAATATTATATACTGTAATAATAATAAAAAATTTATTTGGTTTTTTAATTTCCCAGCTCTAGCCCTTTGTGATTGGTCAATTCTGCAAAAAAAAAGGCGCAATCTAGCGAGAAAACATTGTTCACCGCGGGACACATCTCCTTATTTTATTAAGATGTCGAATGTTGGATGTTCAGAGATAAAAATTCTGATAGAAAAGCTTAATGAAACAATTAATAATAATAAGCAAATACCGATAAAGTCGTTTATTCAACGAGCTTGTGCAAATATGTTTTTTCAATATATGTGCTCTGTGCGTTTTGAATATAATGACCATGATTTCTGTGAAGTAGTTGACTTTTTCGACGAAATCTTTTGGGAAATAAACCAAGGATATGCCGTTGACTTCTTACCATGGTTGGCACCGTTCTACAAAAACCACATGAGTAAATTAATTCACTGGTCATCTACTATCCGCAGTTTTATTTTAAAACGTATTATTAATAAAAGAGATGAGTTAAACTCCTCTCAACCGCAAGATGATTTTACGGATGCTTTACTCAATAGCCTCATGGAGGACAAAAAAGTTTCACGTGATACAATACTGTTCATGTTAGAAGATTTTATTGGAGGACACTCAGCGGTTGGAAATTTAGTTATGCTTACTCTGATATATTTGATTAAACACCCTAATATTGCCAAGAAAATTCAATTAGAGGCAGATTCTGTTTCATGTAAAGGACAGCGAGTAATCAGCTTTTATGATATCGATTCTATGCCTTTTACTATGGCTACAATATTCGAAGTTCTCAGATGTTCGTCCTCTCCGATAGTACCACATGTGGCAACTGAAGATACTGTAATACGTGGTTATGGTGTTGCAAAAGACACTATTGTTTTTATTAATAACTACAACCTAAATCACAATAAGTTGTACTGGAAGAAGCCTAATTGTTTCCAACCAGAAAGGTTTTTGGAATACTCCGTTGAAAAAAACGAACCGAAGCCAACCTTGAATGTATTAAGGAATTGTGAGAAATCTGTAATGGGAGAGTCTTTTAGAAACACAATTAACAAAACTAAAAACGAAGTTATACAAATAAGAAAAAATATGCCATATTTTTTACCATTCAGTATAGGAAAAAGAACATGTATTGGGCAGAATTTAGTACGTGGTTTTGGTTTTATTTTAGTAGCCAACATATTAAGGCAATTTAATGTGTATTATGAAAATGGCAATAACATAGAAATAAATATAGGATGTATCGCACTTCCAGCAAAACCGATTCCAATAGCTTTAATTAAAAGAAATAAAAATATTTAAAAACTTTACTATTTATGAAATTAATGCTCCTAAATATGTCATGCATCAATCTAGTTTACTTATTGATTCAGCATTGTTTCTAAAAAATAATAATATTATTATTTTCTTACATATATTTATCTCGTTTTATTTTTCTTTTTAACTCAATCAGAATTGATCCAACAATCGCTAATCTGTTATTTCATTTACTATTTCTTTTCCTTTCTCTTCGCTGTTATGTTCCAGTTTAATTGCAGCCAAATATTTCTAACTTACCAGTATTGCAACCGCTCATAATATAAATATTCAATATTTCTATAATTTGGTCTCAACTTGTCAAGGATTAATTAAAAAAACATATAAATTTGTATACTCTTACAACATGTAGCTACAGAGTATATGGGTTTTGTTCACTTAAATGTTGTTTGTATCACATAAAATTAATCGAGTTAGATATGGAATTATATTAGTATATATAAATGATCAGGATGATGAGATCGAGTTTACAAATGATAACCGGTAAACTGCCACTCCCACAAATCGCCAACAAATAAAAATCTATAAAGTGCCATAACTAAGCACAAAATTAAGATCTTTTCTTTGATACAGGGATTCGCAGTACCAAGTGGCTCCCGTGGTCTAAAATTTTTGAAAAAATTTGAGCGGCTTCGCTCTCTAAAAGTCTTAATGTTCATATCTCCTAACCCACATAAGCTAAAAAATTCAAATTTTCTCAGGACAAATCCTATAAAAGCCCTTAAAGACAATGTGAAAATGAATGAAATCAGATTACAGCCCTGCCCTCTACCCAAATAGGGTTACATTAAAAACTAGTAAATCAATAATATTGGGTATATAATATTATATTGAGATTTTTAAATTCCAGTGCGAAAAAATTGCATTTTTCCCATTTAAAGTAGGCTACCCCATGACCAAAAATTGTCCAAATCGGACAAAACAATTCAAGGCACAAAAAACCAATATTCGGTATTCGGTCGGTCTAATTGCGAGCTTTTTAAATATTGAAAATATCGGTCAATTTATGAGATATATTAGATATAAAAATTCCGAGAGATTTATTTTCAAATAGTATTATGCCAGTGTGTCAAAACCAGCACCTGTAGGTATTTTCTTGTCTTACAGAGACAAGTTGCAAGAATATGAAAACTTATCCCTTCCGTTATTGTTACAATTATGCTTGAACATCTTTGAAATGAGTAATTCATTCATGGTTTGTATTAATGGTACAAAGCCGTCTAATTGAAAAATCGTTGAATTGGCTCGTTTTGGACGACCTTCAAACTCTTCAAACAAAGAAAATCAAACAACCTTAGTGAACACACTGACATAAATTCTTAAACGAACATGGCCAACTAGTGTCAGTGTTGGTTATTTTTCTTTCACAAATTGGAACAGTGATATCAGTACAAATTATAGATATCAGTAAACGTCTTCCCACAGCACTATTATGACGAATGTAGTAGTACTTTAGATATGTTAGATAAATTTAATTAATAAAAGTATTTCGGACATGAAGCTAAGTTTAAGAATGGAAAGGAAATGACAAATATTTTTACAGTTCCCCAAAGAATATCAAGAAAGTAAACTGCTCTAGAACCTCAAAAATCTTTGTTGTTCATTCAATTGTGGGTGCGAAATGTTTCGATCAATATATCGGCGATATTGGTGGTGTTGTCTTCCCTACTTCAAATCAAAGCATCCTTTCTTTGAGCATACGGAAAGAAAGTGATTTATGGTATTTGATTTGACAATTTTATTAAAATTTCTTCTATTTCGTATGAGTATAATATTTTTCTTGACCTAACGACTGTTTGTATCCCCTAAAACTAATCGAAGTTAATATGGAAGTCTATACATATAAATAATGAGGATGAAGAGACGAGTTGAAATCCTATTATCTGTATGTCTGTCCGTTGTCAGTTGTCACTGTCAGAAGATAACTGTGAAAGCCACCTTGTTCCGAATATCAGAATCCCAGTGCAAATAGCTGACTTTTTGCTGAAATTATCGGTCAATATTACAGAAGTTCAAGGATAATGTTTTTTTGATAATAATAAACTCTTGCCCAAAAATCGGTTGAATCGGATCAATACTTCCCTTAGCCCTCATATACCAACCTTTTGGCATAGACACCGCTTACGCGGTTATAGCCGAGTTAACAACACTGCGGCAGTCGTTTCTTCTTTTTGTTATGTGGCGCAACCTGGAGATTCCAAGCGTACTGCGTCGAATGCTTCAGAGCTGGATTATTTTCGTCCATTCGGACGAAATGACCTAGCCAGCGTAGCCGCTAACTTTTAATTCCCCGAACTAAGTTAATGTCGTCCTATATCTCATACAGTTCATCCTTCCATCGAATGCGATATTCACCGTGGCCAACGCGCAAGGACCATTAATATTTTTCTCGAAAACTCGTAACAGGACAGGAATAATGAGTAACTTAAAGAGTTTGGTTTTTGTTCGTATATAGAGGACATTACTTTGGTTCCAATATACATGAATTTATCTACAACTTCAAAGCTATGATCGTCAACTGCGACGTGGGAGCCTAGCCGCGAGTGTGACGAATGTTTGTTTGATGACAGAAAATTTTTCGTCTTTCCCTCGTTCTCCACCAGACTTATTTTCTTCGCTTCTTTATCAATTCTAGAGAAAGCAGAACAATCGGCGTAGTTGTTGAGACCAATGATATAAATATCATCGGCATACGCCAGCAGCTGTGTACGTTTATAGAAGATTGTACCTACTCGATTATATTCTGCAGCACGAATTATTTTCTCCAGCAGCAGATAGAAGAAGCCACACGATAGGGAGTCGTCTCGTCTGAAACCTCGTTTGGTATTAGTTTTGCGAGGATACCAAATTCGGACATCGCAGCATAAAGGCAGCGCCTTTTCATGCTCTCAAAAACAGCTTTAAAATCGACGAAGAGGTGGTGTGTGTCCCTTTTTACGGGTCTTTTCCAAAACTTGGCGAATGGTAATATCTGGTCGGTTGTTGATTTTCAAAGTCTGAAGCCACACTCCAATAGTCCAATCAGTTTGTTGACGGTGGGCTTTAATCTTTCAAATAATACGATCGATAGAACTTTATATGCGATGTTGAAGAGTCTTAGCCCTCGGTAGTTGGAGCAGATTGTGGGGTCTCCCTCTTTGTGTATTGGGCAGAGCACACTTAAAGGAGGGGTTAAGTGTTTCATGATGAAAAATACTTTTTTTGCGAATTTATTTCTTAAATATGGATTGTGTCATTTTATTCGCACCTTTTGCACATTATTGAGCACACTGTTTGACAATATAGGGAAATATTTTCGTCACTTTTTTAGTTTATAAACTTTAGACGCGTTTTTCTCAAAACTACTTATTCAAAGTGGATGTTGCAGTATAAAATACCTCCTCTCGTCGCTTAGTAATTTTGTTTACATTTAGGGTGTTTTCCACCCACAAAATGGCCGATTTTTTAGTGGAAAATAACCGTTTTCACTTTAGTTGGACGCCAAAAATTTTTAAATAAAAAAAAAATTATCAGTGAATGATAGGTGGAAGATTTGATTATAAGTTGACTAATTATTCTTGTTTCTTTATTTTCAGATAATGTCTAGCCAATTTATGTGGAACAACGCAAAGTGTGTTTTTCTTAAGACGCTCTGGGAGAAGTTCTGTTACCGGGCTGTGCTCGAATATTTCTGCGTGCAAAAAATTACCCCGTGTTGTCAAAAGTGTCCTCAATAATGCACAAAAGGTCCGATTAAAATTACTCAATCCATGTTTAAGAAATAATTTTGCAAAAAAATCCTTATTTTTACCTTAAAACCTTAAACCCCCTTAAATTCCATTCGTCGGGTGTGCTTTCGTCCGACCATATTCTACAATGAAGCTTATATATGCTCTTTATCAGTTCTTTGCCGCCGTATTTTAATAGCTTGGCCGGCAGTCCATCGGCCACCCCCGCCTGGTTGTTCTTTAGACGGATAATTGCTATTCGAACTTCTTCATGATCGAACAATGGAACGTCTGCTTCATCGTCATCGATTGGGGAATCAGGTTCGCTTTATCCTGGTGTTTCGTTTTCACTTCATGCAACAAGTCGGAGAAGTGTTTCCTCCATACTTTTAGTATGCTCAGGGCATCAAGTCACTAGATCACCTCTGGGGGTTCTACAAGAGTACGCTTCGGTCTTGAAAACTTCTGTTAGTCGCCGCATTTTCTCGTAGAATTTTCGAGCATTACCCCGGTCGGCTGATGTGTGAAGCTCTTCATACTCACCCATTTCGGCATCTCTCTGTTCTTGTCTGCAACTGCGCCTCGCTTCCCTATTCAACTATCTATCCTATCCCGCACGTGTTGTGGCCGTCTGCTCCTAATCGTATCAGCTTTTCCTTTCCTTTTCCAAAAACCAATGAGTGGAGCTTGAAATGCCGTCCCATATATCCTTTATATCGAGTTGCTGATGAGTGGTCTCAGAGAACAGAAGAGTGAAGTCAAGTGTGATTGCAGCTTCTTGACGTCATTCCTTCCTTTCCTTGTGCTTGTTGACTTTTTGCTGCATAAGATAAAGGTCCGTAGCGATGTTAAGACCTCGGAGTGTACGCGCGTCTAAAACACTGCAAATGGTTCTTCCGTCTATCAAAACATGATCGATCTGGTTGGTGGCTTTTCGATCCGGAGACAGCCAAGTAGCTTGATGAATTTTCTTGTCCTGGGATCTAATACTACAGAAATCCATATTTCGAGTCTCGATGAAGACGATCAGCCTCAACCCATTTGGGGATGTTTCATCGTGGAGGTTGAATTTATCAACCGTTGTGCTAGAGATACCTTCTTTGTCCACTCTGCCGTTAAATTTGCCAAGCACGATTTTGACATCTTGGCGGGGACAGCTTTCAGAGGTGCGTTCCAGGAACTCATAGAAGACATCATTAGTCCCATCGCCATTCTCTTCCGGCGTGGACGCAAGCCAGCGATGTGTTGAAGAAGTTCGCTTTAATGCGGATTGGGGCTAGATGTTCATCCGCCGGGAAGAATGCCAGGACATGGCAACGGAGTCTTTCTTCCACCAAGAATCCCTCATCAAATGTGCGCTCCTTTATATGGCACTATAGTATGTGCAGAAAAGTTACCTACGTGTATTATACCAAGTTTGATTATAATCGTTTCACCATTTCGTCGAACAAAAAAGTCGAACACCTGAAGTGGTTTAACCGGCTTTTATCCTGTAAGATGCATTAGTATAAAAGGTTCAGTTATGCTAAACTTAGCTCTTTCTTTATCGTTATTGCTTAATTTTCTTCTTTAACACTTATATTAATGACCGGGTTCACGATGTATTAGAATGAATACCATAAAAAAATATTTCATCTTAAGCTCCCGAATTGTCGTCATTTACCTAGAAGGCTAACCAATTTTTAAAACATTTAAATTTAATCATGTCATCAAAATTAACTTAAACTTCAGGGTCCCTGGTACCGGCAATAGTAAACATAGAAAATATACTGACAATGGTTTTATAATATTAATAAATATTAGTTCATTTATATAATGTTTAATGTTAATGCTGGGCCAGTTATTCGCTCTACTACAAAAACATGAATCCCTATCGATGTCCTCCAATCTTTCCTACTTTAATTTCTAAAAGACAGTGCATTATGTACTATATACTCGCTTTCGACTTGGTCACACCTGACTAACTCACAAACATTAATTGGAAAAGACCATACTGAAACTTGGAGAATCGGACAGTTCAACATTTAATTGTAAACTGTTAATCATTAGATTACGTCAGACAAGACGTGAATTATTAACAAATGCAACCCATTCTAACATTAAAGATTTTAATAAATTTAAAAGTTTTATTTTAAAAGGTGACAATGTAAAATGTAAAAGCTGATAGCCTTAGTCGATAAAGCTGATACTTTTTGTATTGTTTAGGTTTAATTTTATTAACCTTTTCATTAATAATAATAACAGAATAACAGGTTTGTGTTTTTTTTTATGTGCATAACAACATGAATACTTTTTCCGAGTTTAATTTGCTGCCATAACAATAAAAATTATGGTGGTGGTATGTATTGCGCGATATTAAATGTTTGGCAACTGTTGGAGTAGTAAAAAAGTTATCCATACTGATGTTTCTGTCACTTCATCGGAGGGAAACCGGCTATTGCTTCACTACTATTTTACTCTGACTTTTTTCGCGAGTATTATTTGTTTTACCAGTGTTCAAAGGATATGGATTTACCATACTTAGCTGGTCTCGATGGTATGTGTTGAGTAAATTCTGAAGGACTATGGTAAGGAGAAAAGCTGTTCTTCGATTGCCAAGTTTTCAGTAGGTTTGTACATCTAGAATAGATTTGAATTCAGCAGTATCCACATATGACGAATTGGTGCTGCCTTGTCTTCCTTTTTCCGATGACCATTGACGTTTGCTTTCATCAAATCTTATAAAACAAATATTAAGCAATATATTTACTCCCATTGTCGATACAGTGGATAAAATTGGCATGCCACATACATATCAAAAGGATATTTGAGTAATATGCGGCAGCAAAAATAATGTCACCAAAGACCCAAGAACGAATAAATGTTTAATATCGTAAGGAACTCCAATTAGCGTTGAAACTCTGAAAGATTTTCATTGGAATCTTGAAAAGTAACTTCAACTTATTGTGACAAGCCACGTCATAAGTAAAAGGGGTTTTGAACTTAATTTCATTTATTGACTACATTTCTGCATTATGAGGAAGCTTACTTCGCTAACGTAAAACATTAAAGCTGCAGTCTGATTTCCAACTGATGGCGTTTCATTCCATACCGTTTTATCCTTCGCAGTAAAATCGCCAAGGTGGTGCCTGAACTCGTTCTAAAATAAGTGTTAATAATTAAATACTTTTAAAAATTGCAATTATTACTCCGTGGTTCGCAAGAACCAAATAACTTCGAAAGAATCCCTTAAAAATGCTCTGAAGGAAGGATGGGCCAATATTAACAGTTGGGAGATTTTCCATTTGGTCGCAAATATGCAAAGGCGTTTGCAAGCGATTATTAAAGCCAAGGGAGGTGCAACAAAATGTTAAACATTTTCAATTTCTTTTCCTTCGTCTTTTGTTTTACCATTTTCATATTTTGTGCCAATACTTTTTTGATATGAATATGGCTCTTTTTCATTATTTTCTTAATAATTTTCTACTTGTATGAATTTTTTATTTATAATTTCTGTACATATGTGTTAAACAAACATTATTTAAACAAATTTTGTATTCTTCAATATTGATAATAAATACAAATAGCAAAAAACAAATAGGAAATGAGATATTTACAAAAAAAAGCGCAAAAAACCGATTTTTGTGACCTTGACCTTGAAATTTAATAGTTGCGTACACCCTACCATATGGAGGTTTTGAGACAACTTTTAGGGTGTCAATATACAAGTATCTACAGTCTTACTGGGTATCTCGAGTTCCGAGATTCTTACCTAATTTTGCTTAAATGACTGGAATATTTTTCAAAACGAGTTAATCACTTAAGGACTGGCTTGTCTTGACTGATCACATCATACCACTCTATTTAAATTTAGATAAAGCATTTTAGAATTAGGTAATTTCAAAATTGTGGCCCAATTTCCATTAGAGCCAATGCATCTGATAGGTTTTGGTGTACGTAAAAAGCTGCTTTGGTTGCTGATTAAAAAAGGGAAAACGTAAGCAATATTAATGAAAAAATTACTTTTCTCTCCAAATTAGCTCCTTCAGAGTTCGATCGATGCCGATGCCTACGATGCCAAAGTACCGTTACGTAGCGTGTACTCGCTGCATCGGCATCGCCGCTTGCTAACATGGTACTTTTTCAATTACTCGTGCAGGTCTCTGGTACATACATATGTATTTTATGCGTTTAAGGCGGCCTGTACAATCCAATGTAATATGTGAAAACAAATGTTTGTTTTATATTTTAAATGATCAATTAATATTTATCTCTTCTTTCAGATGTTATTATTATTTTTATTTAATTATTATTTATTTTCAGGTATGTATTAATAACCTGTATTTTGTTTCAATATTTTTCAGATATTTGTCTTTTATAATATTTTTCAGATGAAATATTTTTTTTTTTTTTAATTTATATATATTTTGATTTGCACAATGTTAGCGTTAAGATATTTACAGCCCTATTCTCATGACCTCACAAAAGTCACCAACCTCACTACAGTGATGTTTCTCACTATAGTGAGGGTTACCTTATGCTGGCACTATTATCACAAATATCTGTGACGTGTGAAAGCAGCCTGCATAGTACAAAACATCTGTGTTTGTTTTGTTTTAAATCAATATTTGACATTTTTTAAAAAATTGAGAATTGAGTGTTATATTTAGCATGGAGGAACTATTATTTGTATATGCGGCAATTGTTTAGGAGGAGGAATCGGGGGGTAGGAGGAAAATGTTGAAGGGTTTGCGAGACAAAAGCGATCCTTTTACTATGTAAGACACAACATTTAATAATACATTTCGATTCCCAAAATCGCTATGTAAATTACTTATAAGCCAATTGTTGCCGCATGATGTGCAGAAGGCGAATATATCTTTTGATCTACGTTTCCTGGTGTGTTTGTATTTTTACGGGCATGGCTCTTACCAAAAATGCGTTGGTAATAGTTATATGATCTCTATGAGCCAGTCCTCTGTGTCTAGAGCTCTGCACTTTATTTCGAAATTCATTGTGGATGTTAAGGGCAGTGAAATTTATTTCCCTTCAGGCGTGCAGGATGTTTCAGATACAAAGAAGGGGTAAGATAAATAAATAAAAATAAATATAAATAAATAAATAAATTTTTTCTTAAAGATTTTACACGAAATTTGGGATCAAGTGCACAATCGCCGCAATCGATTGTACCCATATTGGGATTGTTTCACCCTCAAGCACAGACGCCACTACTCCTCTCTCACTTTTCATGAACCGGAAAGGATTTTACAGCTTTAATGTAGAAGCAGTACGTAATTTTCTATATTATACAAACTATTTACCAATCTTTCTATTAATACATATGTATATATTTGCATTTTTGACAGGTTTGTGATCATCGACTTCTTTTCACCGTTGTCAACGCGAGATATCCCAAGGTGCGTTCCAAAGCACAATATTTTTCGTACTGTTTGCAGACGATTTTTTACTGTATTCATGTTTAAGCCCAATCTTTTAATTCTGAACTAAATGTATTAATTTTTATCATTATTTAAATTTCCCTATCACTAACATAGCTATCGCTTCAATTTGAAGAAAAATCAAAGGAGCTTACTGAAATGCATCCCTCCACGCAAGGATCACAATCGAAATTTCCATCTTTACTAATTTAAATGCTCTAAGGGTGAAAGCCTTTTTTCATATTAATTATCTTTTTATGTACTCACTCTTTTTCGAAATATTTTTATAGTCGCAAATAGTTTAAATATTGAACAAATACAATTGATATTTTAAATTATTTTGCATAAATATGCATGAGTAAAAAGCAAAATTATTTTCACGACGGGTTTGTAACCGATTTTTTTCGAACTCGATTTGTCACAACGAATAAACAAATGTCAAATTAACGATTAGTTTCCACATCCATCGTTTTCAATAAGCTGTGACAGTCAAAAAATTTAACTTGTCCTCTTTTGTTTTACTTGTGCTTAACATTTGTTGATTGAATAGGGGTGTTTTATTTGACTATCACAAGCTAATCAAGTACAAATAAAACGCACTTAGCTTATTTCATATTTTCGCTTAAAAACGAAGTGTGTTGTTTCAAAATGTCTGATGTGGAGAAAAGGTTAGTTTGAATTCTTCAATTTACAAAAGGGATATTAAATTACTATATTAATATATTTATTTTGTCCATTTATCGATATTAATACAAAAAAATTATAACAAATGTTCAAATTTGTTGAAGTTGTAATCTTAATATTATTAATATGGTAACCTTCTAAATGACATTATCTGTATCATAGATTCCTAGCTGTAACCGTAAATTACTTATTGCATTGTACACTCAATTCAGCACAGTTCTTATTAAATCTTCAAACTATCAACACTGCGTTTTACATACTTATTATCAGTGGTTCTCTGCAACAATGGTTATGGGCCCAGGTCAGAACGCATAGGGCACCATTTTTTGTAACGGCAAATATTAACTCAAGTGAATTTTTCAATTTCGTGTGTGCGCGGTTTTTAAATAAGTTTTTAAAATGAGTTTGTCTCTGCAAATAGAAAAACTTGCAGAAGATAATTATGACGTCTGGTCGGTATCTGTGCGCAGTGTGCTAATTACCACAGATTTGTGGTACGTTATTAGTGATAAAAGACCAGAGGAGGCAACGCCTCAAGATGTGCAAAAATGGAACACAGCAGACCAAAAAGCGTTGGCATGCTTGTTCCTTAATGTGAAACCGACGCAATTATTGCATATAAAATCATGCAAAACGGCATCAGAAGCATGGCAAAAATTGAAGCAAATTCATATGCCAGTTGGTCCAATAAGAAAAGTGCAGTTATATCAAAATTTGTTGCGTTTGAATATGCTGCAAAATGATAGCGTGGTTCAATATGTACAGTTGTTTGTCGAAGCGGTCGACAAACTAGCGGAATTAAACATACAAATAGCGGATGATTTGAAAGTCATAATGTTGTTGTCAAGTCTCCCTAGTTCGTGGGAAACTTTTGTTGTAGCAATTGAGACTCGCGACGAATTGCCAACTTTTGACACAGTCAAAGCTAAAATTCTTGAAGAAGGTACGCGTAGGCAAGAACGAAATGAAAGAGAGGACATGCAAGCAGTGTATACATGCGCAAACAAGAGCACATATGCAGCGCAAAAGCAACTAAGCAGCGTTAGAACACACGATTGGCAAAGCGGCGCAACGAAAGAAGTGAAGATGCAAAAGAAATTCAAATTTAAGGGGAAATGCTTCAATTGTCAACGATCGGGTCATCGGGCAAGTGAATGCCGAAGTTCAAACAAAGTAAGCAACGAACAGAATGCATATAAAGAAACATCAAACTGCTTAATGTTTGGAAGCATTGACGAAAAGCAGAAGAAAAACATTTGGTGCATCGACAGTGGCGCTACTTCTCATATGTGTTGTAATAAAAGTTTGTTTATTTCATTTACTAAAAAAGAAGCAAAAATAATGTTAGCAGCTGATCAATATGTTGAATCATACGGTATAGGTACTGTATTACTGCAAAGTGAAAAACGCAAAATAGAATTACAAAACGTTTTATATGTACCAGCGCTACGCATGAATTTTTTGTTAGTGAGTAAAGCAGCGCAGTTCGGAAATTACACTATGTTCGAAAAAGAAATGGCTTTAGTGAGAAATAAAGAAAAACAATTAGTGTTGAAAGCAAAACGAACAAATAACTTATATTTATATGTTGAAAAAACAGTTGTTGGTGTTGCAAATATGTTAACTAACTCGCAAGTTACAATGTGGCACAATAGATACGGTCACTTGAATTTTAAAAATTTACGCGAACTCAGTGAAAAAGAATTAGTTCATGGTATGAAATTAAAGGGTATACCAAAACAAGTGAACTGCGATACGTGTAATAAAGCGAAAATTTGTGCATTACCATTTGTACAAAAGACTGAACGTTCAACGAAGAAAGTACTTGAACTTTTTTTTTTTTTTTTTTTTTGTGTCGGAGGGGGAATCTTCCAGAAGATACTGCCTTAGACGGGCAGCATGTACGATTCATATTGCCCGCTAAAGATACACCTCTTTCGGGATCACGCCCAGTTAGTATTATCTAACTTTACTGGACTTCCGTAGCAGTACGCCTACGTACTAAACCCTTAACTCCGGCTGCGTTAGCTTGTATTTGGCCCTGCGGGACCGCCGTTAGGTATTACTTCGCAGGACCAAGCTGGGCAAGAATGCCTCTTCAAAAACTCCTTTCGTAGTTATTCAGCTGCTCTCAGGCTTCTTCGCTGTCGTTCTCTTATCCTGAGTTCATGGATCGCTAGAGCGGCCCACTCTTTCATTTTTGCCCATACCACCTTCGATTGCAGCATGTGGCTTATAATGTTGTCAGGCGTCATCCTTTGATTTGTTATTCCTTCGATGGTAGTTCTCTCCATTACGTATCTCGAGCAGAAGAAAAAGATATGCTCGGCGTTTTCGTTGGCACTGCTGCAGAACGAACATTTTGTGTCATCATCGTGGCCGAATCTGTACAGGTATTCCCTGAAACAGCCATGGCCTGTCAAGAATTGCGTGAGATAAAAGTCTGTCTCCCCATGTTGTCTCTCAATCCAAGCTGATACGTTTTTAATGAGCCTGTGCGTCCATCTTCCTTTTTCTGCCGCGTTCCATTGTCTTTGCCACTCTTCGAGGCTAACCTGTCTCTCCTTTTTTCGCTCTTCAGCTGTTAAACGCCTATTCATTTCTTTAGACTTTACGTATGCTCTACATAGCATTAGGGCCGCCAGTGTTAGCCATAATTCTTGACAGGGCCGCTGTAACAGTAGCTGCCTTGCTACAGGCCTTTTCAACATGTGCTTTGAAATTCAATCTCGCGTCAATCATAACGCCAAGGTATCTCAGAGAGTTTTGCGTTGTAACGTTGTATCCATCGATATTTAAGGTGACCGTTTCTAATTTTTTCCTGCTCGTGATAAGCACCGCTTCCGTCTTTTCTCCAGCCAGCTGCAACTTAGTTTCCGTGAGCCAGTCCTTAATTTTAGCTGTGGTCGCATTACAGGAGTTTTGTATTTGAGAGAGCTCTTTCGCAACTATCGTCACAGCAATGTCGTCCGCATAGCCAATTATTTGAGTCTCTTTTGGCAGCGGTAGGCGTAGCACCCCGTCGTATAGCACATTCCAGAGTAACGGACGCAATACGGAGCCCTGCGGTACTCCACCTGTCACCACGTACCTTTTTGGGCCGCCATCGGTGTCGTACAGTAGCAGTCTATCAGACAGATAGCTACTGATTATCCTTAGTAGATATCCCGGAGTGTTCCTTGCCTCTAAAGCCCTAATTATATGTGGCCAGGATGCAGAATTAAAAGCATTTTTGACGTCAAGTGTGACAACTGCACAATACTTTTTATCGCCATGCATCCACCTGGTTCCCTCTATGGCCTTAGCCGCGATGTCCGTCAATTCCCCGACTGCGTCCATAGTGGATCGATGTCTTCGGAAACCAAATTGGTTTTCAGACAAGCCAGGCAGCTCTCCTTCTAGGTGACGTTCCAGACGTTTACAGATTAACTTCTCCAATATTTTGGCCATCGTGTCGATCATACAAAGTGGTCTATACGCACTCGGCTCGCCCGCCGGTTTGTTTGGTTTCTGAAGGAGAACCAGGCGCTGCTTCTTCCATACTCTTGGGAAAACGCCTTCGTTTAGACACCTAGAAAAAATTTCCGCGAAGGCCTTCTTGTTGCGTTTAACCGCAATCTTAAGCGCCTTAATTGGGATGCCATCAAGTCCTGGCGCCTTTGTATTACCGAATCTTTCTGCCACGTGTACTATCTCCTCCTCGTCGATTGTCAAAGTTTCGACCGTTGATGGTATTCTTCTGCTCGTATGCTGCTCTTGCGATGGGAAGAGCGTTTTCACCACTTTCTCTAGCAGTGTAGCACAGGTTGGTGCTTGGTTTTTACCCCCCTTGACCTTTGCCATTACTATTTTATAGGCATCTCCCCATGGATTTTCATCTACCTTCTCGCATAGTTCTTTAAAGCTTGAGGTCTTACTTCTTTTAATAGCCTTTTTAAACTCATTTCGTTTTCTTTTAAAATATTCTCGCAGCCTCGTTTGTTCTGGCGTACCTAAGCTTCTTTGGGAGAGGCGTCTCGCTCTATGACATTCGCTTCTTAGTGCGCTAATCTCCTCGTTCTACCAGTATGCGGATCTTTGGGGTGCGTTTTGCCTTTTTCTACACATAGCCGCGTCGCAGGCTTTACTTACGTGACTTACCAGCATTTCAGCTTGTCGGTCTAAGTCGGTTAAGCTACCCATTTTTTCATCCAGCATGAGGTCGAAGATGCTCTCATCTAGGGTTTCCACCTTCCATCCTTTTTTCCGTGGCTTTTTTAGACTGCCTTGGTTTCGCGGCTTCTTGCCGATTTCAAGCATAATGGCAAGATGATCACTATGTGTGTAGAAGTCACACACTTTCCAATGTGCAGATCGAGCCAGTGAGTTGCTGGCGAACGTAATGTCTATAATCGATCCGCGGCCATTTTTCTCGAAGGTATTTCTGCCTCCCGTGTTAAGCAGTACAGCATCTAGTAAGGCGAACGTTTTGAGCAAAGCATTACCCCGCTGGTTTGTCTTACTATTACCCCATTCTATTGCCCAAGCGTTAAAGTCGCCTGCTATCACATTTGGTGCAGTAGTAAGGGCGTCCTGAACTAATTCATCGAGGATCTGTTCATAAACACCTTGTAGTATACTCGGAGGGAGGTAACAACTGTAAAAATAGATTCCGCCTATTTTCGCTCGCGTATAATATGATTTCCCCAAGAGCGGCTTGTCTTGGAATGCGTTTTCCCCACAGGCCCATATGGCGGCTTTGCTCTCTTTATCGGAAATCCAGGTACCAGCACTTATGTTTTTATACTGCTCACAGACTATCGCCACATCTATCTTCTTCTCGTAGATTGTCTGTTTCAGTAACTCTTGGGCCGCTTCGCAATGATTTAGGTTGATTTGTACAATCCTCATTTCGCCTTTTTACATGCCGCTTGGTAGAGGGGACATTTCCAACTTCCCATTCGGTGATCCGTATCCTTTTTTCCGTTTGATTTGCATGACGCACAAAATGGTTTTTTGACGCATTCTTTTGCGAAGTGCCCCGTTTCACCACATTTTGCACAACACTTGCTTCTGTCATCCTCGCTGGTACATGCCTTCGCCAGATGCCCATATTCCAGGCATCTGAAGCACTTCCTAAGGTTCGGTTTCTCCCTTATTCTGCATATAACCCATCAATTAGTTTTCTTGCGTCCGATGCTGGAATGCTGATCACCGCCGTCTGCGTACCCGCGTATGCCTGTCTCATACTTTTAATTGAGCTTTCCCTGAAGGAGCTTAGCTCATTAATTTGTATTTGGATTGCATTCACGATGTCTTCTTTTGTTGTTACCTCATCTAGGTCGCGAATCTCTACAGATACTTCATGAGTTAAGGCTCTTATCTGTGCCTGGTCGCCTAGCACTTTACATATTTCCCTTTCGTATGTACTCGTGTTTGTCATTTGCGCCTGCTTCATTTCCAGAAGTATCTCGCCTTTTGCCGTCTTTCTGATGCGCGACACGTCCTCCCCAAGTTCTTTGAGGGTATCCTCCTTCTTGACAGCCCTGAGTATGTCGCTGTACGTCATGCTTCCCGAGCGTGAAATTATGATTGCGTCCGGTCTTGGACGTGGGACATGAGCGGCCTTCTTCTTCATGTTTGGCGTTTTTCGCTTCACCTGAATCCAATCGTTTTCTTTTTCCTCTTTCTTTCCTTTTGTAGGAATGTCGCCTTCATTCCTTTTGTTAGCAATAGGCCTCTTTTGCATTTCTTCTTGAATTGCTTTTTTCTTTGGTGGAGTCTTGCGCGCTGGCTGCTCATCCACGCGTGACCTTTTCGGTGTTGAATCCACTCCTACGTGTCTTAAAAGGACATTTCGTTTAGCTGCTTTGATTGTATTGTTATACTCGCTTTGGGCGCGTTCGTGGAGCTTCGTCACAGAGATTAACAGATCACGTATCTGGTTGTTGATCGTTCGTTGAGGCGGTTTTATTGCCTCAGTTAGCTATTGATCATATCTCCCAGCTCAGACATGATATCTCCTCTTGGTTGCGTGAATTCCTCTCGCGGCGTGCTGTCTTCCAGCGCTGGTGGTGACGATCTCGCTCTTTCAGGCCTTTCCACGGTGAGCCCCTGTTTCGGTGATCGCATCAGTCTTGGCGCGCGTCTAAAGGGGTCAGCCTCGACGCAAGGACCACTCAAGGTCGGCGTTCTTCTGGACGGTTGCGATTCTGCGATCCTACTGCCAGGGCTTTGTGTGCCGTTGCTCGATAAGCAGTCATGTACACTGCTACTATTACATTTGTTTTCTTTTCTCAGATAATTCTCCATATGTTAAATTCTTACAGCGCATCGTGTGTAGGGGGGCGGGCCGAAATAGACAGGAACGGGTGTACCCTCGGAGACCATGCTCCTACCCCAGTTCCCTGAGGCCTGTCCTTCGCTTTACCAGTCCCGGAAAACACGGACGGACCGGCGCTCGCCCGGGGCAACGCAGGCTACTACTCCTGCGCCCAATGCACACTCCCTGACCAGGGACCGATGTGGCTGTTTAGTGATACACCACGCGGCTAACACCTCGGCAGAGCAAGCTCACATCACCCTTTGCATCGCACCAGCGGAGACATCGCTGTCAGGATATCCAGGGACTCCCAGTGCGTCGCGCTGTGTATCGGTCAAGTTATAAAAACCAGCCGCACCTAACATGGTGAACAGACGCTGACCAGGAAGCCGCCCATTATGGGTCCGTCGCGCCTGGATTTTTTTTTTTTACACAACATGCCCTTGCATGTTGCGGGGGACACATACTTCAAAGGGGCGGTGTCGGTTCGCCCACTGTCACAGGAGTTTCAACGGTCTTGCTGGTTTTTATACCGCAACCTCCACTCCCGCCGCTTCTCGTCGGGGATTGCTTATTCGTTTAAACTTATTTCGCAACTAACCTGCTACTACAGGCCGTCCGGCTATCCGCGACCTGCCGACCCCCCCGGTCGCTTAAAGCTCAGCGACGGTGACTATTCCCACTGGAAATTTAAAGTCCCACCGGGTACTTGAACTTGTGCATACAGATGTGTGTGGACCTATGAATGTTAAATCGCTAGGTGGTAATCGATTTTTTGTTACATTTATAGACGATTTTTCTAGAAAGACATTTGTATACTTTATGAAAACCAAAAGTGAAGTTTTTGAAAAATTTAGAAATTTTAAAAGTTTTGTTGAATGTCAAATGGACTGTAAGATAAAAGCCATACGATGTGATAATGGTAAAGAATACATTAACATTGAATTTGATAATTTTTTGAAAAGTTGTGGTATAAGGAGGGAGTTGACTGTCCCGTATACACCCCAGCAAAATGGTGTTGCGGAGCGAGCCAACCGAACCATAGTCGAAATGGCCAAAAGTTTATTAATTCACGCAAATCTTGATCAATTTTTGTGGGCTGAAGCGGTGCAAACCTCAGTGAATTTACGAAATAGATGCCCAACGAAGGCATTGAATTCTCGTACTCCATTTGAGGTGCTTCCACACCATCAGTAAAGCATCTACGTATTTTTGGGTCACGTGCATTTGCACTAGACAAAACAAACAAAGGCAAGGAGTATATTTTTGTTGGTTACTCCAATACAGCAAAAGCATATCGTTTATATGATCAACAGCGGCGTTAAATTCATTGAAGGCGAGTTTAATACGAGCATCACTTCAGAAATTAGTTCATCACAATGCAAAAGTGACTTCGCGACAAACATCATTCGCCTTAAGTCTCCAGAAAATGAGCAGTCAGCAACTGAAAATGTAAGCGAGCGTGAAATGAAAAACGACTTCGACGATGAGGACGACGAGTTTGCCACAGCAAGTGATTCTGAAGCAGAGCAGAGTGCACCAAGTTCAGAACAAGATGAGTTACCAAAACGTGGGCGTGGTAGACCAAAACATATTCGAACAGGTCAACCAGGCAGGCCAAAGAAGCAGTTTCAACTTTTAAACGTAAACTCTACAGAAGATGATGAAACGCCTCAAAGTCCAACGGAAGCATTGAGTGGTCAACATGCAGTTGAATGGCGAAAATCCATGCAGTTGGAATATGAAGCTCTCATAGCCAATAATACATGGTTGTTAGTTGATTTACCGAAGGGACAAAAAGCCATTGGTTCTAAATGGGTTTATCGAATCAAGAGAGACGTCAGCGGAAATATCGATAAGTTTAAATCAAGATTAGTTGCAAAAGGTTGTGGGCAACAATTAGGTGTCAACTACTGGGAGACGTTCTCTCCAGTTATACGTTACGAGACGATACGCATGCTTTTTGCGATAGCTGCAGAAAAACAGCTGTACATGCATCATATTGACATATCGAACGCGTATTTGAACAGCAAACTTGAAGAAAATATTTTCATGAAACAACCAGAGGGCTTTATCAGCAAGAAGTATCCAGAAAAGGTGTTAAAGCTACAGAAAGCAATTTATGGATTGAAACAATCCGGCCGTGTTTGGAATAGCACTTTAGACGCAGTTTTAACCAGCATCGGGTTCAAAAGGTGTAGACATGAGCCATGTTTGTACGTGAACAACAACAATCAGCAGTATAGTTATATAGCAGTCTACGTTGATGATTTGATCATCATATGTCCCAGCGAAAATGAAATAGCAGGAATTAAGAAGAAGATAGTAGCAAAGTTCCAGATGCACGATTACGGTACTGTAAGTTATTTCCTAGGGTTGGAAATACAACGAAAAGGTGAAAAAGGCGCCATTTCTTTGCACCAGAAGAAGTACATCAGAGCAGTTCTCGATTCATTTGGTATGCAAAATTGCAGGGCAGTAGCAACACCACTTGATCCTGGGTTCCAAGTTGGATGCACAGACAAAAACTGTGTGAAGGTAAATGCTACTGAATATCAATCACTAATCGGTTCTCTCATGTATTTAGCGGTCTTGAGTCGGCCAGATATTTTGCATGCAGTAAGCAAACTTTCCAGGCACAATACAGATCCGCACATTGAACACGAGACAGCAGCTAAGCATATACTACGTTATTTATCGGGCACCATCGACATGTCCATTGAATATTGCAAGACTGGTGAAGACGTAAAGGGGTTCGCCGACGCTGATTGGGCAAACGATTCGTCTGACAGAAAGTCGTACACAGGGTACGCTTTTTACTTAGGAGGTAGTTCTTTTTCGTGGTCCTCAACGAAGCAGAACATCACAGCTTTAAGCAGCACTGAGGCTGAATATGTAGCCTTAGCAATGGCAGCAAAAGAGGCAATATACCTTAGCAGACTATTAAGTGAGATAGGCTGATCAAGCTCAACACCAATAACGCTATATGGTGACAACATAAGCGCACAACATATCGCTCGCAATCCAATTCACCACAAGCGTACAAAACACATAGATATTAAGTATCATTTCATTCGTGAAAAAGTTGAAAATAATGAAATCAATTTGAAATATGTATCCACAGATAAGAATGTTGCCGATATCTTAACAAAGTCTTTGTCTAGGCAAAAGCACTGTAATTTTGTAAAAATGCTTGGATTAAATTAAAGTTTTGTTAAAAAGTAAATACATAAGATTAAGAAGAAGTGTTGAAGTTGTAATCTTAATATTATTAATATGGCAACCTTCTAAATGACATTATCTGTATCATAGATTCCTAGCTGTAACCGTAAATTACTTATTGCATTGTACACTCAATTCAGCACAGTTCTTATTAAACCTTCAAACTATCAACACTGCGTTTTACATACTTATTATCAGTGGTTCTCTGCATTAATTTTAACTTAAATAAAACACAAAATTTTGTAATTTTGGTTTGTTTACATTTTTGTCTGTCAAAATGAGCTTTATGGCTTTTGTCATCTACTTTTTTGGAAAAATCATGAGGCAATGCCTCTAGTTCAACACACAAGCTATCATAGCTTACGACAAGCCAACATTATTATGTTGGCTAAGTCTTCCATACATACAAAATAAGCTAATAGCTTAATTTGCTGGCCTTATTAGGCGTTATTACTCATTTCATAGATTTGTGAAGTGTGTTAGTAATAAGTAAAAATTGTGTACACGTGAGTTTCGGTCACAATGGTTTTGTTTGGTAAAATGTAAGTAAATTGGTTGTTTGCATATGGAGGATGGAGTCATGTGTAGAAGTTCACGCAAGTGCGGAAAGTTCTCTGATCGCCATTCACTTGGGCTTCACGACTTCCGGTCTTTGACCAAGTATCCTCTGGGTAGCCTTAGAACATCCGTTTGAGGGCGAGCTAAAGTGAGAAATCGAAACCTCCCCTGCATAGGGTTGTGCGTTGGGTTTGGTACCCGCCACGTAAAAAACACCCCAATGAAAATCAGCAATCAGCCTCGGATGACAACCATGGCAAACGAAATAAGAACTACGAATTGGGGGCATGCACCTGGAATGTTCGGTGACTTAATTGGAAAGCTGCAGCCGCACAGCTGGTTGATGTCCTCACAAAAATAAAGGCTTATATCACCGCCGTCCAAGAAATGCGATGGACGGTAGAAGGACTAAGACAAGTAGGTCCTTGTGGCATTAACTACAGTGGCCTTATAAAGGAGCGCAAGTTTGGTGTGGGATTCGTGGAGGGAGAAAGACTCCGTGAATAAAACGACTAAACGTGAATAAAAAGACAGGGGTAATGCTCAAAAATTCTACAAAAAGATGTGGCGGCTTACAAAAGGTTACCAGACCGGAGCATACTCTTGTTGAACCCCCAAAGGTGATCTAGTGACCGATGCCCAGAGCATACTTATATTATGGAGGGAACACTTCTCCAGCCTGCTGAATGGCAGTGAACGTAGAATGCCAGGAGAAGGCGTACCCGATTCCCTACTCAATGCCGATGGAGCAGACGTTCCATTGCCCGACCATGAAGAGGTTCGAATAGCAATTACCCGCGTGAAGAACAACAAAGCAGCGGGGGTCGACCAGCGACACCACCAACAATATCAGCCTAGAAATCCAGAGCAGGATAACTCTTGCCAACAGGTGCTACTTCGGACTGAGTATGCAAATGAGAAGCAAAGTTCTCTCTCGACGAACAAAAACCAAACTCTATAAGTCACTCATAATTCCCGTCCTGCTATATGGTGCAGAGGCTTGGACGATGACAGCAACTGATGAGTCGACGTTGACAGTTCTGCGAAAGATTTATGGTCCTTTGCGCGTTGGCCACGGCGAATATCGCATTCGATGGAACGATGAGCTGTATGAGATGTACGACGACATTGACATAGTTCAGCGAATTAAAAAACAGCGGTTACGCTGGCTAGGTCATGTTGTCCGAATAGACGAAAACAATCCAGCTATGAAAGTATTCGACGCAGTACCTGCCGGGGGAAGCAGAGGAAGAGGAAGACCTCCACTCCAATGGAAGGACCAGGTGGAAGGGGACCTGGCTACGCTTCGAATATCCAATTGGCGCCACGTAGCGAAGAGAAGAAACAAAAAAAAAAGAAGAAAAGAAAGAATTATTTTTCACTTTTTAGTTTAATACGCTTTAAAAGCGTGTTTTTTAGTTTTTTTTAAACTATATTTATTATTGAATCAATTCGTGTTTGATGACTACTATGCCGGTCTCTTTCGACTAATTCAGCGATTTTATCGCAATTTTCGACGACAGGCCTTCCGGAACGTGGCGCATCTTCGACCACCTCTACACCAGAACGAAAACTTTGAAACCATCGTTGTGCGGTGGAAATGGAAACTGTATCGGGTCCATAAACTGCACAAATTTTATTGGCGGCTTGAGATGCATTTTTGCCTTTATCGTAGTAGTACTGTAAAATAAGCCGTATTTTCTCTTTATTTTGCTCCATGTTTGCGACACTACAGCTCACGAACGACTTAAAAGAAACGACAATCAATCAAACACGTGTTTGCGCGTGAAATGAACTTTCCAAAAAGGTATAGCATGACCCGATGCGACGAATAAAACAAGAACTACGCGCTTTCAGCGCCAACTAGCGAAAATACCGCAAGACTTTTTTGACAACATTTTTCTTAAAAGTATAGTTTCTAGTATTTACATATATTAACCATGAGTTAATTCGTCTGACAATTCCTGTTTACTTTAGTTTTTTTTTTTTGTTCGTACTCCAGTTATCAAGTTTAATTTTACAATATTATAGATTTTTGATATTTTTTAATGCAAATTACTAAGTTATCGTTGTTATAGATCCCTAAACGTATTCAAGTCGAATTCAATTTATAAAAATCAATTGCAAACTATCCGATCTCCTTTTAAATCTTTTTGTAGGAAGTTTCTATTAAAAAAAAATCTTAAATTTCTTTGAAGTAATGGCTTTTAAATTTTTCATTATTAACGGGTTATAAATAAAAATCTGCAATAATTTTATTTCAGCGTAACTCAAAAGATACTACTAACAGAAAATTAAGCTATTCCATGTAGTATAATTAAATTATTTTAAAAATGAAAAAAAAAATAAGGAGGTTCAAAATACGCGCCATTGTCAGCAACCCGTCTTAGGTTAGTCAGGATACTTGAGCAAGCACGTTGTACACCGTTAGTATCAACTTCCTCAAAGCACTTCCGGATGCGACGTGTCAATTGCTTCAAATTTGGAGCCTTCCAACCATTTTTGTACACTATAGCTTTGACTTCTCCAAAAAAGTCCTCAATCTGTCGGCATTGCGTTAAGTCGGGTTCTTTTCTTTAGGTACAAAGTAGATTTTTTGTTGACTAAGAATTCCAATGTCGCACTTGCATAATAAGAAGAGGCTTTGTCCGGCCAAAATAAGATTTCATCGTTTTTGTGGTGCTTATGTATTGGATAAACCAAAATTTTGTCCAAACATTGATTGATGTACGATTGAATACCCTTAGGAGTAACTGTTATGTAGAGTATAACTTTGGATTATTTTCTGTAAATTTGAACTTTATATCAGGAGGCGTTATAAACATATCGTATGTGTAATAAATTCGTTGCCTGACATTTGCGGCCCGCTGAGTGAAAAGTAGCTCCAGTCCTCCAAAAGGAATAATTTTCCATTCAAATTCTTGCACATCCACCGAGAATGTTATTTTACTTGATTTATATGCTCTTCGGTGTACCCTGGACAACGCTGCTTTTTTCTTGCTTTAATGATAAGTCTATTCGTGCGCCTTCGTTTTGACTTATGGCTTTGTGGCATGAAACTGTATGCCTTCTTTGGTGAGAAAGTCACGAACGTTTTTTGATAAAAATTCATTAATTTTACATACAATTGTTTGGCTATATCTATCGATTAAATGAAAACAAATGACATGTTTCGAAAACTTATCTACAAAGACTATAAATAAGTGTTAACTATTAACGAAAGTATTTATGTGCACAATTTCATTTACTGTGTTAGGTGTTTCGGTAGTGTGAAATTTTGCTTTGATCGGGTTTCGGTCATTTTTTCCTCCGTTACAGATTTCGCAATAATTTATTATTTCATGTATATTACAATAGTATTTAGCTGTGGGTATACACCTTATGTTTCATTCCCTAGTAAGTTGGGATAATTCCTGAATGTCCTACTTCGATTATGTGGAAAAGCGATATCAGTTTTTTAGTTCATATATTCTTCTGCAATATTTTTGGGAAAATGGCTACAAATTACATAAGAAATATTTTGATTTTTTTTGAAGGTGCTTAAAAGAGTTTGTTGAATCTGATTATGTTAAATTTCTCCAAGTTCAGAGCATATAGCGACCTTTCCTTTATTAAAATGTCTTTTTACAATATTGACGACGTTAAAGCTATTGATATCTCCTATCTTCTTCTTTACTGGCGTAGACACCGCTTACGCCATTATAACCGAGTCAATATCATCGGCATACGCCAGCAGTTGTACACTCTTATAGAAGATGGTCCTTCTCTGTTGAGTTCTGCAGCTCGAACTATTTTCTCCAGAAGCAGGTTGAAAAAGTCGCACGATAGGGAATCGCCTTGTCTGAAACCTCGTTTGGTATCGAACGGCTTGGAGAGGTCCTTCCCGATTCTGACGGAGCTTTTCGTGTTGCTCAACGTCAGCTTACACAGCCGTATTAGTTTTGCGGGGATACCAAATTCAGACATCGCGGCATAAAGGCAGCTCCTTTTCGTGCTGTCGAAAGCAGCTTTGAAATCGACCAAGAGGTAGTGTGTGTCGATTCTCCTTTCACGGGTCTTTTCCAAGATTTAGCGCATCGTGAATATCTGGTCGGTTGTTGATTTACCAGGTCTAAAGCCACACTGATAAGGTCCAATCAGTTTGTTGACGGTGGGCTTTAATCTTTCACACAATACGCTCGACAGAACCTTATATGCGATGTTGAAGAGGCTAATCCCACGGTAGTTGGCGCAGATTGTGGGGTCTCCTTTTTTATGGATTGGGCATAGCACACTTAGATTCCAATCGTTCGGCATATTTTCGTCCGACCATATTTTGCCAAGAAGCTGATGCATGCACCTTATCAGCTCTTCGCCGCCGTGTTTGAATAGCTCGGCCGGCAATCCATCGGCCCCTGCCGCTTTGTTGTTTTTCAGGCGGGCAATTGCTATTCGAACTTCTTCATGGTCGGGCAATGGAACGTCTGCTCCATCGTCATCGATTGGGGTATCGGGTTCGCTTTCTCCTGGCGTTGTACGTTCACTGCCACTCAGCAGGCTAGAGAAGTGTTCCCTCCATAATTTAAGTATGCTCTGGGCATCGGTGGCTAGATCACCTTGGGGGGTTCTACAAGAGTATGCTCCGGTCTTGAAACCTTCTGCAAGCCGCCGCATCTTTTCGTAGAATATTTGAGCATTACCCTTGTCGGCCAGCTTATCAAGCTCTTCGTACTCACGCATTTCGGCCTCTTTCTTTTTCTGTCTACAAATGCGTCTCGCTTCCCTCTTCAACTCTCGGTATCTATCCCATCCCGCACGTGTTGTGGTCGATCGTAACGTTGCGAGGTAGGCAGCCTGTTTTCTCTTCGCTGCGACACGGCGTACCAGCTGTTCTTTTGCACTTTCCGAAAACCAATGGTTTCGGTTGCAGCTGTACGTAAGGAGTTTGAAATGCCGTCCCACAGTTCCCTTATACCGAGTTGTTGACGACTGCTCTCAGAGAGCAGGTGTGCAAGCCGAGTAGAAAAACGTTCGGCTGTCTGTTGTGATTGCAGCTTCTCGACGTCGAACCTTCCTTGTGTTTGTTGGTGTGCGTTTTTTGCTGCACAGAGGCGGGTGCGAATCTTGGCTGCAACAATATAGTGGTCCGAGTCGATGTTAAGACCTCGGAGCGCACGCACATCTAAAACACTGGAGACGTGTCTTTCGTCTATCACAACATGATCGATCTGGTTGGTGGTTTTTCGATCCGGAGACAGCCAGGTAGCTTGATGTATCTTCTTATGCTGGAATCTAGTACTACAGATAACCATATTTCGGGCCCCGGCGAAGTCGGTCAGCCTCAACCCATTTGGGGATGTTTCCTCGTGGAGGCTGAATTTGCCGACCGTAGTGCCAAAGATACCTTCTTTGCCCACCCTGGCATTGAAGTCGCCAAGCACGATTTTGACATCGTGGCGGGGGCATCTCTCATAAGTGCGCTCCAAGCACTCATAAAAGGCATCTTTGGACACATCGTCCTTCTCTTCCGTCGGGGCGTGGGCACAAATCAGCGATATGTTGAAGAACCTCGCTTTGATGTGGATTGTGGCTAGACGTTCATTCTCCGGAGTGAATGAAAGTACTCGGCGACGGAGTCTCTCTCCCACCACGAATCCAACACCAAACTTGCGCTCCTTTATATGGCCACTGTAGTAAATGTCACAAGGACCTACTCGTCTCTGTCCTTGTCCCGTCCATCGCATTTCTTGGACGGCGGTGATGTCAGCCTTTATCTTTACGAGGACATCTACCAGCTGGGCAGCGGCACCTTCCCAATTAAGGGACCGGACATTCCAGGTGCACGCCCTCAAATCATAGTCCTTATTTCGTTTGCCATGGTCGTCATCAAAAGGGGGGTCTCTCATCCGAGGCTGTTTAAACTTTTGCATTGGGGGTGTTTTTTTACGTGGCGGGTCCCAAACCCAACGGACAACCCTATGCAGGGGGTGTTTCGCCTTCTCACTTTAGCTCGCCTTCAAACGGATGTTCTTAGGCTACCCAGAGGATACTTAGTCAAAGACCGGAAGTGGTGAGCTGCTTGAGTCATATGTAAAAGAATCGTTTCTGGCCATTCCCAAGTGAATGGCGATCAGAGAACTTTCCTCACTTGCGTGAACTTCTACACATAACTCCATCCTCCTATGCCAATATAAATAAACTCCTTATTCTTTTGACTCAACCAAAATTAGCTGCTGTTTAAAACGTTTAACAACCGAATCGAGAGTTTTTCTTCTTAATTGGCGTAGACTCCGTTTACGCGATTATAGCCGCGTTAATAACAGCGCGCCAGTCATTTCTTCTTTTCGCTACTTGGCGCCAATTGGATATTCCAAGCGAAGCCAGGTCCTTCTCCACCTGGTTCTTCCAATGGAGTGGAGGTCTTCCTCTTCTTCTGCTTCCCCCGGCGGCTACTGCGTCGAATACTTTCAGAGCTGGAGCGTTTTCGTCCATTCGGACAACATGATCTAGCCAGCGTTGACGCTGTCATTTAATTCGCTAAACTATGTCAATATCGTCAAATATCTTATACAGATATGCGATATTCGCCTTGGCCAACGTGCAAATGACCATATATCTTTCGCAGAACTTTTCTCTCGAAAACTCTCAACGTCAGCTCATCAGTTGTTGTCAACGTCCAAGCCTCTGCACCATATAGCAGGACGGGAATTATGAGTGAGTTATAGAGTTTGGTTTTTGTTCGTCGAGAGAGGACTTTGCCTACTCAGTCCGAAGTAGCACCTGTTGGCAACAGTTATCTTGCTTTGGATTTCCAGGCTGACATTGTTGGTGGTGTTTACATTGGTTCCAAAATATACAAAACTATCTACAACTTCAAAGTTATGACTGTCAACAGTGACGTCCCCCCGTGGGTAAAGGGCCCCTTTGTAGGGCGGGAGGAAGACACCCGTGGTAAGGCATGCCTGCCGTAAGAGCCGACTAAAATCCGCATACACTGTGTCTGACATAACAGGTCTTGAGTTTTTGGGGACTCAACTGGTAGTAGTAAAAGCTACAAGGTCTCACCAGAGACTTTAACCTGGTACCACGGGGAGCAGTTAGCCCTTAGAGGTAACTCCAATCTGCTCATTGGGTTCGGCCCTTTGTGGAGATTCGTGGTGACTGTGGCTTACACCTAAATGCAGGCAGGGCATTTGTCCAATCTAGAGTCGCATTGCGGCCGGGTTCCGGACCCAGAGTACGGCAGAGGTTTCAGGTAGGCCTCGAACCAGACCAAAGCGGCTAGGGTGTCCCTATTTACCCGAACCAATTGAAACCAAGGTATAAGTGCAGAATGCATTCATACTTTGGTTTTCCAAGGTACGAGTGCTGAATTCATTTATGCTTTGAGGGGCTGATTAACGCATTGTATTGATCTACGTGCTTCTAGCAATAGAAAGCACGGTGAGGCTAGACCTTCGCAGGGAGGTACTCACGTAAATCTCAATGGACTCTGTCAACAATGAAGTGAGTGCGACGACTGTTTGTTTCATGACAGGAGATATTTCATCTAACCTTCGTTCACTGCCAGACCCATTTGCTTTGCTTCCTTGTCCAGTCTGGAGAAAGCAGAACTATCGGCGTGGGTGTTGAGGCCAGCAGCTGTACACTCTTAGAAAAAAATGTACCTGCTCGATTAAGTTCTGTAGCTCGAATTATTTTCTCCAGCAGCAGGTTGAAGAAGTCGCACGATAGGGAGTCGCCCTGTCTGAAACCTTGTTTGGTATCGAACGGCTCGGAGAGGTACTTCCTGATCCTGGCAGAGCTTTTGGGGTTGCTCAAAGTCAGTTTACACAGCCGTATTAGTTTTGGTGGGAATACCAAATTTAGACATCGCGACATTAAGGCAGCTCTTTTCGTGCTGTTGAAAGCAGCTTTGAAATCGGCGAAGAGGTGGTGTGTGTCGATACTCTTTCACGTGTCTTTTAGAAGATTTGGCGCATGGTGAATATCTGGTCGGTTGTTGATTTGCCAGGTCTAAAGTCACACTGATAAGGTCCAATCAGTTTGTTGACGGTGGGCTTTAATCTTTCACACAATACGCTCTGATGTGGGGTCTCCCGTTTTGTGGATTGGGCAGAGCACACTTAATTCCAATCGTTGGGCATGCTTTCGTCCGACCATATTTTGCAAAGAAGCTGATGCATTGTCCTTATCAGTTTTTCGTCGCCGTGTTTGAATAGCTCGGCCGAAAATGAATCGGCCCCGCCGCTTTGTTGTTCTTCAGGCGTGTAATTGCTGTTCGAACATCTTAATGGTCGGTCAATGGAACGTCTGCTCCATCGTCATCGAATGGGGAATCGGGTACACCTTCTCCTGGCAATCTACGTTCACTGCAATTCAGCAGGCTGGAGAAGTGTTCCCTCCATAGTTTAAGTATGCTCTGGGCATCGATCACTAGATCACCTTTGGGGGTTCTACAAGAGTATGCTCCGGTCTTGAAATTTCAGTTAGCCGCCGCATCTTTTTGTAGAATTTTCGAGCATTACCCCTGTCGGCCAGCTTATCAATCTCTTCATACTCACGCACTTCGGCCTCTTTCACTTCTGTCTGCAAATGCGTCTCGCTTCCCTCTTCAGCTCTCGCTATCTATCCCATCCCGCACGTCTTGTGGCTGATCGTAACGTTGCGAGGTAGGCAGCCTGTTTTCTAGAGTTGCAGCTGTTCTTTTGCACTTTCCGAAGACCAATGGTTTCGGTTGCAGCTTTACGTAAGGAGTTAGTAATGCCGTCCCACAGTTCCCTTATACCGAGTTGTTGATGAGTGCTCTCAGAGAGCAGGAGTGCAAGCCGATTAGAAAATCGTTCGGCTATCTGTTGTGATTGCAGCTTCTCGACGTCGAACCTTCCTTGAGTTTGTTTATGTGGGTTTTTTGGTGCACAGAGACGGGTGCGGATCTTGGCTGCAACAAGATAGTGGTCCGAGTCGATATTAGGACCTCGGAGCGCACACACATCTAAAACACTGGAGACTTGTCCTCCGTCTATTACAACATGATCCATCTGATTGGTGGTTTTTCGATCCGGAGACAGCCAGGTGGCTTGATGAATCTTCTTGTGCTGGAATCTAGTTTTAGAGATAACCATATTTCGGGCTCCGGCGAAGTCGATCAGCCTCAACTCATTTAGGGATGTTTCTTCGTGAAGGCTGAATTTACCGACATACATTTTTTATTAATTGGCTTTCTTCGGAATTTAAATGTGATAAATCTATGTTTTCCATGTCACTGAATTCAGTTGCGCTTCCCGGCTTTTTATACGGACTAACTCTTTCAAAATGTATTGTATTTCCTAATATATTAATAAATCTATTCTCTACATCAATCTTAGCTCTAAGAGGAACGAGAAAATTTTGACCTTTTATAGCTTCATACTTTTTGCTATCAAAATCAATTGCCTTCTACGATAAGGTACCTGAAGCATTAAATTCATCAGGTATGGGAGTAACTATTCTGGGCGTCACTTGATTGATACCATTTATTGTCCTGTACCAAAGAGGTGTAGAAAGCTTTTGTTTAGGAAAATATTTATCGATAATGTTTGGTTTAATTAAACTTGTATCTGAATCTTTATCAATGAGGCATGTTATTTCATGACCGCCAATTGTTATAGTTATTGAGGGCAATTTGCAAACGTAGGCATTTTCGTAAAATTTACATCGTCCTCTACATTACCTATTTCCATTGGCTGATAACTCGACTCGGTCCGACTAGGTCTAGCACTTTGACTATCAACACTCATGTGTGAAGACTTGGTTTGCCAATTATTGTGTCTATTATTATAGTTGGTTGGTTTGTTAATTATTGTATCTATTGTTATAGTTGGAAACTTGATTACTTTATTCTCTTAAAATTTATTTGTGGAAAATAATTTCGGACAAATGACCATCATCTTATCCGATCCACCCAATTTTGGAGTACTTTCTCGATGGTTTCAGGCCTTATGGCAGCTATAGCAGCTTGAATTTCGTACTTTAGATCTTGAGTTGTATCTGGATGGTTGGCGTAACATTTATCTTTAACAGCTCCCCACAGAAAATAGTCCAGCGGAGTTAAATTGACTTCTCGACGATTACGTGCGGGTTTTCAGTGCCCCAAATGCGACAATTCTGCTAGGTTAAGTAACCATCGGGGTGGAAATGAGCCTTGTCCGAAAAGATAATTTTTCGGTAAAATTGACCATCCACTTGACTCACCTCTTTGGAAAAAAGTTTTCAATATTTCCCAGTTTTCTTTTAGTGAATAGCTAGACTTTTTACTGAATATCTGTCACTTTCCAAACGGTATTTGACGTTTGAAATGTCGAAATATAGATAACTCAAATTTAAAACGTTGGATGGCCCACCCGTTACTTTGGTTCGGATAGCGTCAACTCTTCACTAAGTTTTGATAGTTATAGCTACAATAGCTATTATTGGCTTGAGTAATTTGATTTTTTCTCCCTTTAGTATTATTTAATTTACTAGTTTCGAATGTCCTTTGATTTTATATTTTCCTATGATTGTATGAAATAGCTCTTTTCTCGTCTAATAACCTATATTTTGAAAAGCTATTACACATTTGGAGTAAGGTATTACTCTCGATCAAACTAGTACGACAACTATTTTTTCCATTAAAATATCCTTAGGATTCCTTTCTACATTTGTAGGCATATATATTGAGGGTTTTGCCTCATTAAAATCGTTTAACTCATTAAGCCTATAACTGGAGTCCAAAAAGAAATCAAAAAGTTCTCTTAAATTACTAACCTTAATATTTCTGCATCGAGTGAAGATTTGCGAGTAGGTCTCCTCCAGTTGGTACCTCTGTTTTAAACGCTGCTTTACCTCCGTCCAGTTACTGTTGTTTGTCAGTTGTTGGATGTATCTTCCTGTATCGCCGCTTAATTCTTCGTTTACACCGATTTGTGTAACGAACTCCTCCAAGTTTGACTTATTATTACACAAGGAAAAACCTCTTTCGGCGCTGATGAAGGTGAGTAAATTGTCACCCTTTGACCCGCTGAATGGTTTTGAATGACGAAAGTGAATTACAACTTTATCGTCATTAAGAATGAGCTGCTGCGACTGCTGGTTATGTAGCTGATGTTGTTGTTGCATTTGGTGCTGCAACTATACCTGTTGCTGCTGCATGTTATTAATCACCTCCTCTTGTCTTCTTATTATTTCGGCAAGCTCCTCTGAATCCATTAGTTCCGCTTTTGTCGAATCGCTAGGATGGTACTTTGCTCCCCGAAAATGAATTGATAACACTTATTTAACAAATTATTTATTTAATGGAAAAGTTAATAATGAAATTGAAAGATATATTAATATTAAGTTAGAGTTATGTCGAACTCGTGTGCGTGGATATCTACTCGTGTCGCTGTGTTGCAGTCAACTCTCTTGACAGTCGAGGAGAGGGTTGCCACCCTTACAGTTCGGCCTTTCCTGGTGTGTACGCCAATAATGACATTGACGAACTCGCCATCAGTATCGCCATTAGATAGCTCAACATCTGTAGTGGGTACATCTAAAATTTCCAAACATTTCGTATGTGTAGCTGATCCCAGCTCTTAGGATTGCGTTACAATCAAGTGCGTTTACTTTCACTCTATTCTCTTTTAACTCACTTAGTAATAAACGGATTTTTTTCATTAAATTTTGATCTTCTAATAATAACAAAATTGCTCTTAATCTTAATTAACTATATTCTTATTCATTTTTATTTCACTTAGGCAATTCACAAGCTTTGTTGTATGTCTTATGTCATATTTTAATATTCTTAAAAAATACGACACTTGTGAGCACCCTTAACTGTTGTATGTCATATTTTGTCATATTTCTACATTCTACACACAATACGAGTAATAAGAAAGTAAACAAATACAGCTGATAGAATAACGAACTCAAGAAACATACCACGCAGTGCTGTATTTGTAAACAAATACAGCCGATAGAATAGCGAACTCATAAACATACCGCGCAGTGTTGTATCAGTCATATTTTAATTTTGCATGTGAAACAACAACAGTGCTAATATGACAGTCATAAAAAAATATGACAATATGACGATATGACACAATATGACACCTTGTGAATACCCCAACTATTTCCAACAAGTAAACAAATTTCAACATCAGCTGTCTAAATGCACAAGTCTGCAATCTATCGCCATAAAATTTCAATGAGCATTAGCGTTGCTTAATGTGCATTAATTTTGCTCGTATGTCAGGGCTATTATGGTAGTTATAAGGAAACTTAAAATTGTTAGGCAATTTTACATTTAAGGAGTAAGGAACGTATTCCTTATAATAGTAACAAACATCAAAACAACTTTTTTTAAGTAAACAGAATTTGATGCATTCAACAACCTTAAGTTAGAAAAATTGAAATGCACTACCACTACAACAAACAATTCTAAACAAACCAACTTCAAAACAAACTTCAGTTTGAACACCAGCCGTATCTTAAAACAAGGAAAAATGTATCTAAGCAAACAATGTACTATCTTTATATATAAACAAACCTAAACGAATATTATAACATACATCTGTATCTAAACAAACTATCAAGTATTAATAAGCAAACATACCGGAAGTTCGAAAATCTTTAAATAATGTATATGGGGTCTAAGGAAAATATTGGTTCGATTCAATCAATTATCAGGATTATCTTTCCATTTCAAATATATATCTCACTCATTGACTGAAATTTTTGAACAAAAGTCGCAATAGATACCTTGGTCCAAATATTCGGTACCTAGGAGCTTGAACAGTTTTCGTTGGATTTAAACAAGTTTTGTTCTGGGTATTGGAAAGTGAAAGAATAATGTGGAATTTAAAATGGTGTTATATGGAAAGAAAGCATGGTTGTAGTCCGATTTCATATATATTTGAATTTTTAAAAATGGAAAGATTCAATAGACGTTCGGCAAATTTTTTCCAAGAGGATGAAAACTTATCACTAAAAATTGTAGAGCAACATAACAAAATAATAGCAAACAAAAAAAAAACAGACCATGTGACTACCAGGGAAAAAGATGGAACATGGGAATATATAGCTAAGAAATGAAGAAAGAAAGTGGCACTGTCTCATAGCGAAATGCAGTTAAGGGCAATTTTGCATGATGAGCAAATTTCCAGTCTTGACATAGTATATGAATCCGATATAATTAATGAAAGTAATAAGTGCTGAAAATAAAATAACACTCGTTTTAGATTTCACTCAAAATGATGGGGCTAGGAAAGTGTGTGAAACGAAAACACTGTCATGCAGTTGGCAGAAGTACGACCCCGAAAAATTAAAAAAGCCCATAAACTAAAAACTTTTTTCTTCGTGTGCCAATGATAATAAAGCGAAATCTTGGGAGAAGCTAGCTGAAGTAAAAACTATATGATGTGAGGAGAATACCAAAGGAGAAATCTCATGGAGAAGGAATACGAAGCACTTATATCATACTGGAAGGAAATAAAGGCCATGGAAAGTATAGAAGCTGAACTTAGAATGCAGGTCATGCGAAAAAAGCATGATTTAGATATGGTTGGGGCACATCTAACTTACCTAGTTTTAATTCCTTTTTCAGTTATGTATATATAACAAATTTATAATTTTTTGTTTTTGTTGTAAATTAATTAATCAATTTATTATTTTCATGCTTAATATAACTATAATCTGGCAAAATATTTATCAATCATGTTTTTTCGAGTAATGTTGAGAGTTTCACCTCTATTATTCCGATTATGTGGTACCTTTAAAACTCCATGTACAGTTTTTTCTAAGTTTGTTGGAAGTATTTGTGCTTCCACTTCATAGTGGCAGCAGATGTTAAGCAAAACTGCCATTGCGACTATAATACTTTAAACCTTTTTGAAATTCATGCGTATTCCCAGAGACAACATCGGTAATCTCCTCTTCATACTTCATAGATCCTTTCAACGCAATTTCTTGTCCTAATAATAGATTCATTGAATAAATTTTCTGAACGTATGTGGATCCTTAACAGAGGCAATTTCTTGTCCTAATAATAGATTCATTGAATAAGTTTTCTGAACGTATGTGGATCCTTAAAGAGGCGTTATTACGACATTCGAGTTTTCATAACCAATGACAGCAATTACAAGACTTCGAAAAATCGTGGTATCATGTATATAGTCTAGCTCACGACCCACGATATCTAGGAGTGTTACCACCCAAATCGAAAGAATTAGTATAAGTACACTGATTCCCCCTTATAATATCTTACCCGGATGAGAATGCTGTTTTATATGTGTGCAGTTCATTGCTGCAATTACGGCTGGGATTTTCGTCATCTTTAAAAATTTTACTTTTATGTTCAGCTTATTAATATTTTCCGGAAAATTAATATATTCATTTCGCAGAAGTGCAATAAGATGTGATAATACTCCGACAATTTTTGATATTGTGACACGTATAATGCATCCGGTGGCATAATAGCGAAGGGTCAGTAAAAGCATTTGCTCAGGTAGCGTAGCATTGTTCCTGTAAATACACTAAGCATCAAATGAAAGTATAAATTTCACAGATGTTGTTTCAATGCAGTTTTATAAAAATTAATAATTAATAATTCATACATTAATATTACATTTACATGGTTATTTATTTAAGAAATTATAAATTAATATATTTTTTCCCCGGAATAGAAAGAAAAAATTTTGTTCCACTTAAAACAAAGGACTCTTAAATAAAAGTGGTCAAATGAAAGTTTAGTATAGTTGGTTTGAAAGTAAATTTAATAATTAATATTACCTTCGTTATTCTGAATTACTACACGAAGACGTTTAGGCATGCCTCGAACCAAACTTTCTAATATTTTCATTGGAATAATGTCAAATTGACGCTTCGTCTCTAAGAAAAATTATCAAATGCTGAATTCGACTCAAATCCGGGGACTGAGCTGGCCAGACCAGTTTTTCGATTAAGTCTTCTTCAAAAAATTGAGTAGCCAAGCGAAATGTGCGTTGCGGATTGTTATCTTATTGAAATATAAACGACTCCAAGTTAACTTATTCCGCATTTATTTTCAAATTTTTGCTAAGAATGTCATCATATGAAGCACCCGTCATTTGTCCATCAATTTTAACTACACTACCTGCACAAAATTTTGAGAAACAGCCCCAAACCATGAGAGAACATCCTCCATTCTGCACTGAAAATTGTATGAACTGTGGTTTTAAGCGATCAGAAGGTTGACACCACACTGGCTTACGTGTTTTTTAATTCCTTAGCTCGAATTTGAATTCATCGGACCAAATTACTATTTCTCAAAATGTAGTTGGCATATTTAGATATTGTTTTGCAAAGTCTAGTCCTTTTTTCCTGCTCGAAATGGGAAAAATAGGTCGTTTTTTTTGCGACATAGTTTTTAAACTCAGATGTTAATACTAATGGAAACATCCAAACCAAAACTTTCGATCAACTCCCGCGATAAAATTTCAGGAGCTTTTCTTCGTAAAAGTCGCTCAGCGTGTATAGAAATTTTGGACTTTGGACCTCCACCGTATTGAGTCTTGCATGCCTTCCTTCTCCTGAAGTATTAACAAATTTAAATGAAATATTTTTCATATATTTTTTTGATACAATTCCCCCTCTTCCCACCTTCTACAATTAAGATTCAATTCTCTTCAGTTTTTCGTATTTTTACTAAGAAACAGAACAAAAAAATGTTCACCATAACAGAAATTCCCTTAATAAATGCAAATTTATTAAATCTGTTGTAAAACTCAGTTTTACCTTGAAAGATATGAACCAAAACTAAAATTATACTTTCATTTGACGCGCACTCGTAGGCTCACCAGGGAAGACTAATCACTCTCAATGGAATAAATGCGTTTGCGTCCAAATAATAATTTCAAATATTACTCCAACTATTTATTCACATAACGGTGTATTTACATGAAATGATTTATCAGTTTATTCTTAAGCGAAAATGTAGGAAGTAAATGAATGATCTGGCAACCTCAGACATACATATTACATTTATACTTTCATTTGATGGCTAGTGTATGTCATACTTATTTATATAAAATTTAATCAAGTTGTTTTGCTTTGAATTCCTGGTCGTTTATACTCCAGAACTTGCCACGCCACTTCTTTACTCAGACGGAACCGGTTCCGAAACTCAGCATACATCATTGCATTGAATCATCCATTTGGACTATTACTTATTTTTTCTTGGCGACAATCTATAATTATATTCCAAATGACTTTGATGTCGACATCACTTTTAATATTAGACTCAATATTATATTTACAAGCCATTTCAATAAATTCTCAGTGAAAGCAATTGTCAATTATATTTTTACTACATCAGCTATTATTTTATTTCATTCTTTGGTTTTTGGGTCACTCCACTTTTGTAGCGATATATTTGTAGATGTATCACATACCTTTTTCTGTTTTACCTGTGTATTGTTTTGGTTTTATTTTGTATACATAAGTATGTAAGTATATGTTTTGTACGTATAAATACCTGGTTAATAAACAACACTAATCGGTTGAAATACATATACATATGTATACTATGTATTTTATATATACATTTTCTTTTAGTCACTGCACTTCTGTCAGTGTCACAGCATTTTCAATAGTACACGTATATTGGTCACTATACTTTTGTAAAAATATATTTGTATATGTACCATATGTATTATATTTTCATTTTATATTTAGCTATCTCTTTTCACTTTCTGTTGCACCCTATTTTATTTTATTTATTTTTTTTTTCACTGAAACATTTTTTTCCTTTTTATAAATTAAAATCCCATAGTGACTCGAGGACCATGTATTTTTCACACAATTCCGGAACACATTCACTTTTCCTTTTACAACTAAATACCCGGAATATAGTTTCAATTGTTTTACAATAGAAGTATGAGTAATTTTATTTTAATATAGCGAACTGCATAACGATATATTTGAACTCTCTGTCATATCGAAAAGGAGGGAACGGGATACTTAATCGGTCCTTTTTGGTTTGTACAATGTGATATTCTCATGTGTTGTGTATAATGATTTGGAATGTAAGTAAGATGTGGTGAATGTGGTGGGACAGTGGCTTAAGATGAGAGGGGACTGAGTCTCATTTAGCCAATTAGGTTAACAATGGAGGCCGGGCCAGCTGTACCTCTCGCGAAACGAGGACAGTAATGTATATCCTAAGTATTTGCTATGATCGTAATGACGTTTGGGATAGCATGTCCCCGAATTTGGAAAACTATTTCTCTTCTTTTTTTACCGGCGTAGACACAGCTTACGCGATTAAAGCCGAGTTAATAACCGCACGCCAGTCGTTTCTTCTTATAGCTATGTATGTGGCGCAAATTGGATATTTCAAGCGAAGCCAGGTCCTTCTCCACCAGGTCCTTTCAACGGAGTGAAGGTCTTCCTCTTCCTCTGCTTTCCCCGGCGGGAACTGCATCGAATACTTTCAGAGCTGGAGTGTTTTCATCCATTCGGACAACATGATAAAAATACTCTCCTGGATCTGAAAATCAAAAAGGGCACAGATAAATAAAAACCAAATTAATCTTAAATGTTTAAATTAAGAGAATTTCCATTAAATTAAACAATTTGGAATAGTACATTAAAATGCAACTATGTAGGTGTATGTTTTTCTACTCGTCTGTCCAAGTTCGCCTTTAGCTCACCATTTTTAGTTCGTTCTCTTTTCACTCGCTGCCGAAGTGGTACATATAGTACTTCTACAAATATTTTTACGAACGATAGATCAAACGTATCCTTTATTCATCAAAATGTATTGAAGTGAAATAAGACGAATCGAAGCAGGTCAATGTTGTGCCGAGTGTGATGTAAAAGGACATTTCACAAAAGAATATCACAAAAGACCTTCCTGCGCAGCATGCAAAAGCAATCAAAAACTATTTGACGTGTCACCGAGTCAGAAGATGAAAGTGTTCCATTTATTAAGCGTCATCTACATAGACGAAATGAGATTTTACAAATCAACATAAATTAATATGGAGCTGTTCAAATACTCCTGAAGCGGGCAATCCACGAAGAGCAGGCAGAAGGTGATGGCAGTGTAAAAATCCAAACGCTGGCACCTGAATTATTGTCTGGTAATGAAAACATAACGTCGGCGAAAATAGATGGAACTTATTTCTGTAGCTGCTACCTCTCCCCGAATGCTCTGCAAGGCAATTACGAAAAATCCTGAACGAACTAGTACCCGACATTCTTGCTATCATACCAATTTGGCGATTTCAATGCATGGGCATTGTAATGAGGTAGTAGCTACATATAGAGGATGCTCTGCTGAAAGCGTTCTGCATAATAGACGCAGTGTAGCTTAATACCAATGGGAGAAATACCGCTCAACAGCATATTTGCGCAAGAATTGTACATATGTATGTATGTACATTATTATTTTAGAAATTTCAATTTACACTGATGGAATAATACTTCTGGCGGAAAAATGGTAAAAAGCGGTCGAAAATGGTTCATATTATTATTATTTAATTATTTATTATTATTTACGTATTTATTTCTTAATATATAAAAAAAATAAGTTGAATTTTAATGAGAAATACTAAAATACTTTTTCGATTACCCAATATATAAAAAATGGAAAATTCAACTCAATATAATTTTACATTTAAATAATTTATTAAAAGATTCCGACCATCCATTTAGGATAAATTTTTACAATATTCATTTTACAACAGGCTCCAAATATTTAAAAATGAATAGTTTTACTGTTTCTGCCATGTTTTGTAGAAGTTGTAGTTTGTAGTACTCAATACTGCACACTGACTTTAATAACGTCTCTTAAACTCCATTATATATCGATGGATAGTTCACCTTGTTTTGCTGAAAACCTGCCATATTATCTTTAATTTAACTTAAATGGGAACGTAGCATTATACATCAGCTAATACAGAAATTCGTAATCATATCCGACATTAGCTCATCATAATTGTCAGCTTTATGGTTTCCAAGACTTTGTTTTGTTAAACCATATTTTTTATTTGAAAAACCACAAATAATCCAGTTTTAAATTTCGATTCAAATTTTGAATTTTTCATCTATTTGAAAGATGTTCACGTAGTTCTCTCCAAATTCTCGCCACCATTTACTAAAATGACAAAAATAATTGTACGTGATGGAAAGTTTTTGAACTCGAATTGCTAATGAGTATCTATACCTCAAATACGCCACATACTTCTTAGCACACCAGTCGCTAATTTTGTATTCAGATTTGTTAAGTAGTGTAGTTATTATAAATAGAGGATGTATGTAAGCTCACCTTCCAGAATGCAAGTGTAACGTAACAAATGTGGAGCACATTTCTTGCCCTGGTTTTTAACAAGTAGATAGAAGTAAGATTGATACGCCTCACAAATCCTAAATCTTTAACTATAATCATGTTTTTATACTCTTGCAATATGTTGCTACAGAGTATAACAGTTTTGCTCTCCTAACCTCAAACTTATCGACATAGATATACGGTTGTGTACATACATATACATATATAAACGATCAGAATGAGGGCGCGAGCTGAAATCCGGCTAACTGTCTTTCGTGTAACCACGAGAATTTTGGTATCGGGCCACTGCTTCGCACACGAAACGTTATATATCGGTAACTTATATATTTCCATAATTAAGCAGGGTAAACATTTTTAATCTTTCTATCTACAGTATGAAAACTGTAAAATCGGATGAGACCGCCCCCACTCCCCTTAAAACGGGTTTGTTCTAAAGTCAACGTGCTAGCACAAAGGGAATTTAAGGGAGCCGATGTCAAAATCATGCAATGAGCGTGGCAACACCAAATATAGGGAAATCACATATCTCAGGACATGTTCTACCGATTTCAATCAAATTCGGTACATAATAATTTTCTAATATTCCCCTGTTACAGGGTGAAACTGATGAAATAAAAAAAATAAAACTTTGCAGTGTGTTTTAGGGATCCCATCTCAAGTTTAAAAAGTGTCAAAATCAAACCAAAACTGCTCAAGCCCCCAGTTACAAAATATGGGGACCCTGGTATCTGGTATTAACTTTTTACCGCAAGTATCGCTCAATCTGAGATATGTATTTTTGCGATTCTGAGAGTTCTCTTTCTAATAAATGTATGCCTGTATGTCAAAAATGGATTGAATAGGGTGATCGAAATATTTTAGAGCTTCCGTTTTATTTTACACCGCATACATCGGACAATATGTGAGCTATTTGAATAAAATTACGTGAATTTTTTTTAATAGTAATAATGGTGGATCTTTGGGGAAAACTTTAGTTCACCGTCCCAGGATTTGGGGAATAAAATGGGTAAGGTCGGATAGAGAAGATTCTCCAGATCAAAAATATGTATAGTTATAGCCACAGGAAGCTTACAGTTTTAGAGATATTCTCGTTCAGATAGCGATTCTTTGAAAATATGTTCTCAATTAGACGATGAGAGAACCTCCACAGATTCAGTCAAAATGCCGATGCAGAACGTTCCTTCTGCAAGTCTGTGAGGAAGCATTTTTAACCGACACGAGCAAGCGAAGATGTGCGATTGGGAATTCTCGTTAAAGGCAGAGAATCGAAAATCTTTGCATTAAGTTAAATATATATAAATGGGACACTGCACTATGCTACAAAAAAGGCTTCCAATTTGAGTGAAAATGAAAGTTTTTGTAATAAAAAGTAAGCAACACATTTTGTACTTACGTATATTAGCTAGAAATTCCTCGTTAACTTCGAAACCCTCGCCCAACTTCATGGGTGTTTTGTGAAATGGCTCTGCGCGGAAATCAAACAAATTTCGAAGAGTGGCAAGAAAATGTGAAACTTCATTCTGAAGGGCAAAAAAACTGGAAAACCTCGATCCACAGTGCAAAAATTGTGACGCAATATATAATAACACGTTCAGGACGGCGTGACCCACCGGTGGGTCGTGCACTTATGTTTCATCTGGCGGCGTGACCCACCGGTGGGTCACGCTTGCTTTGATTCAGAATTTTTTTTTTTGTTAAATGAAATATAACTATTTGATACCAAAACAAATTTTTAAATATATTTATTAATATTTGTGAGTGTTTTTAAAACATTTTAAACAAAGTGGTGGTTGAACGTTGTAACTTTTTTAGCTCTCCTTGCAGCAAAACTTTGGCCTCGTTGAGCAGCTAATGTTTTATAACATTCAAGGCATTGTTTCCGTGACTTTCTTGCAGTTCCAGGATATTTCTGAAGAAAATGTGTAGTTCTTTTGGGTTTTTGCGGTATTGTAGGCATCTCATCTAGGAGCCCATCTATAACAATTTCTCTAAATTTTAATACATCGTACTGCTTGGTACCCCACTTCTTGTGAATGTACCATGCATTTATAATTGACGTTGCGCAAATCAACTCAATGAAAATTTTTTTATACCATTTTATGGTTTTGCGCAACGAATTGTAATATGATGCCAATTGATCGGAAATATCACCTCCATTTTTTGCGTTATTGTAGTCAAAAATTGCATCGGGTTTGCGCCTACCATTTATTCCTTCAATAATGGAACAAGTGTGACCATTGCATGTCGTTAGCATGCAAACTGGCCTTTTGTCTGTCCATTTTAGAACTTTGACTCCTTTAGAGTTTTCAAAAGATACAACGTCACCACGTTTTTGTTTTTGTTTTATTTCTGATGGTAGAAATTTTCTATTTACTTTGAGAGTGCCACACATATTAGTTGATTTATCTAACAGCTCTTCGGCTAAAGGCACACTTGTATAGTAGCTATCTGTATACAACGTGGGTCCTTCAAATAACAATCCATCCATCAATCGCATTACTACGTCATGTGAATGACAGAGTTTACATTCTTTCCACTATAAATTTCAATATTATATGTATAGCCTCTAGGCAAACATAATTTGTAGATTTTAATGCCATATTTATGACGTTTTCCTGGAATGTACTGACGAAATTTGAGTCGGCCTCGCCATGTAACTATGCTCTCATCTATTATTACATTTTTTCCAGGTTTCACTGTCTTTTTGAACGAATCATTGATTGCATGTATAATATTACGACTTTTATGCAACCTATCGTCAAATATGGCCGAATTATTATCAGTGAAGTGCAAATATTTTAATATTGACAGAAAGCGATCTCGGCTCATAATATTTTTTATTCGTTCATTTGAATAAATTGTATTTTTCGACCAATACAGTTTAATTTCTGGTAATCGCACTAAACCCATAATAATGAGTATGCCTATAAATTTTTTCATTTCGATTACGGTAACATATACTCAGGATTTGTTATGTTCCCTTGTGTTGGATGAAGATCCGTTTTCAACACTATTGGCCTGTTCAGCATATCGATTTGTTTCGAATACAATATATTCAAGAAGGTCCTGTGACAGAAATATCTGATAAATTGAAAATGGATCATCACAATCAATATTTTCTGCCAAAAATTCTTCTTCCTCCGTAAACTGATTTAACCTGTTGCTTCTTCCTGTTACTTCCTGCCATTCTGTGTCATCATCACTATTTTCCGAATCAGTTTCTACAAAATCTTGCGTCGTAATATCTTCTGAAGAAGATGAAAGTACCCTCAGCCTTGATCCTTCTCTGCGAAACACAACTAAGGATTCACTTGATGAAGAATCCATTTTCTTGGGGTAAAAATTATAGTTACCGAAAAGTTATACAGGCTAGGTGTTTCAAATCTACTTACCCATAAAATCAACTTTTGAAAAGAATAGAAAATAACTATAACAAGCGGATTGCACGAGTTATGGTTATAGGTGGAGCTGGGCTGCGGTAATTGTAGTCTGCTTGAATACTCAAAGGAAAGTGAAGTATGTTTTATTCTTTTGCATGTCACGAAGCCACTATTTAGAGTACAGAATATTTTCAGTAACAAGTATTCTTAGAAATAACGGTTAACCTATCAGTCGACGCAGCCGGTCGTGTGCTGAAAACAGAGCCTTTTGCATGGCATGGCGCCACTACTTCGTACAAAATATTTAGAGTAGCGGCAGCATTTTGCTGGATGTGCATTAGAATTCGAAGTAGAATCTTCACTCTTCGCGGTTTAGTGAGCAATCGTCTGGTTGCCGTGGTGGCTTGGCGGGAGGAGAGGGTGGGTCGATGGTAACTCACGTTCGAACAGTTATGCAAGAACAAAGAAAGAATATCTTTTGCAACCTGCTCTAACGCTGCAATAGATTTGTTATCTAGCATTCTGTGCTTTTTTTGCTTTTAATTTTCATAGCACAGCTCCTTGAAAGCTCAGATGGTAATTTTGTTGCTATATTGTGAGCATTATTTACTGTATTTGCAACGAGAACAACTTAGACAAAGCTATGTAGCTTGCTTCTTTCAATGCTCTTAATCTGCTATGATCTCGCGTTACTCATTATTTTGTTTTGGCTTAGCTATTTATTGTGCTACGAGCCGCAAGATGGAACGTACTAGTAAAACCTGCGCCGTCCTCAACGTGTTAAGGAGTTTCGCATGGCCAACAAAAGTAACGAAGGTCAAGGAAAGAAGCTTAATTCGCATGATGGGCGCCGAATATTGAAAGAAGTGAAATTTAATCCTATCGTTAGCGCTCCAGAATTATAACTTTTTAACGAAAAACATTTTGGAAAAACAGTGTGCTTCGTATTGTGTTACGTTCCAATGATTTTCACTGTTGAATTATGAGGATACGGTAGGAAAATTTAAAGATAACTTATGTGAAATATTTGGTGTTATAGGTCTTATTTACTGATGAAATTAAATTTAACTTACATGTTTCTGATGGCAAGAGCCATCGGGGATGAAGTAAACCAAACACAGAATTTGAACGTAAAAATGCACGTGCCACATTAAGGCACGGTTCTGAGATGGTTTGTAGTTGTATGGGCTGTACGTCCAGTACAAGTATGGGAAACCAAACAGGACAATGATCACACGTATAATTCCGAAGTTGCGAAGGTGTGGTTAATCCACTGTCCTGAATTATTTCAACAACTTCCACAATCACAAGACTTAAATGTCATTGAGCATGTATACGAATAATTGGCTAAACGTGTATACAAAACCGCTCAATCAATAATTATAAGAAAATAAAGATCATTAGTTGCATTTTTGTTTGCTTATTTGCCATGAAGTTGGACGATGGTTACCAAGTTCAGGTGTAGTTCCTAATGTGTGCTTAGTGAGTGCAGCCGTAAGCACTAAGCTCTGGATTTACTAACTAAAACCTGTGAATATTCATAATCCAAACGCGTGTGAGCTAAAATAGTAGAAAAAAATCACAAAACAAAAAGAAAACATTGATTTAATGATCGATGACACTGACAGCGATGGGACGTGTGTGGACAGCGAAGGCTGGCAAACCAAATACCTACCTAAAGCAAGAAAGCGTATGAGCATTGACTTTCCAAAAGTAACTAAAAAACAACAAAGGATGAGTGAAGGGTCAAACAACTCAAACCGATTTTCTGTGCTAGATTTGGATGTGCAAAGTAATAAACACAATTTTAAGGAAAAAAAGGACTCAATGTTAACAGCAGTAGTTTAATTGACTTCGCAATTTATACCGGCATAAACCCACATCATCTAGAAATTTCGAATAATGAAGATATGAACTCAGATCATTCCGTTCTCATTACACAGTACAACAGCTAATCTGGGGGTGAGAAATTCCAAGTCAATTTAATGATGGTACTAGGTCAGTATAGTAAAACCCTCAAAGGGTTTGGCGTTCGTATGTGTCAGTTTTTTTTATGACTTTTTAAATTTTAAATTAAAAAAAAAGTGACACATACGAATGCCAAACCCTTTGAGGGTTTTACCATACTGACCTAGTACCATCACCCTGACTTGGAATTTCTCACCCCCCAGACAATAATCCCAAAAATGTTCCACAGTGTTATCAATATGAATATGCCTGTTGTTGTCACATCGTGAAAGCAGCGTCCTTTAAGGTCGAACATACGATTTTTCCAAACTTAGCTGGAGTCCCACGTAAACCTAAACATGGAAATAACAACAAAACGAGACTTAGATGACGCTGTGGAAATTTTTACTCAAAAAATACATCAAGCTGCTTCGTTAGCTTCTCCTCTTAATTCATCTAAACCATACTGTACCAACAATATCCCATATTCAGATCAGGTAGCGCAGATGGTACAAAATAAAAGACGACTTCGAAGAATCTGTCAGAAAAGCAGAAATCCGGTTGACAAAACCAGGTTAAACAAAGTAATTAAGGAATAAAAATCCAAGTAGGCAGAGTTGAAAGAAGAACCTATTGCAGAATTTCTTAAAAATGGTGATCCAAATCAAAACGATGAATATAATCTGTGGAAAGCTACTAAATACCTGAATCGTCCTCCGAAGCGACAAATACCGATAAAAGATGAAAATAACTCTTGGTGTAGATCTGACAAAAGAAAAGCCGACGCTTTTGGCAATCACCTTGCGAATACTTTCAAACCTTTTGCTCTCAATACTGACCATCTTGAGAGTCTATGTCAAATGGATAAACCAATACATTACGTAAAACTGACTGGAGTACATTCAGAAGTGTCACAGTTGAAAATTTGTAAATCGCCTGCCCTACCTAATATTGATGCATGGACAATCAAACAATTACCAAGGAAATGCTTGCTATTCTTAATTTTAATCTTTAATTGTGGTTTTAGGCTAAGTCACTTTCCTACGCAATGGAAATGTGTCGAAATTATAATGATTCCGAAGCCAAACAAGCCCGAGATCGAAATAATCTCTTATAGACCAATAAGTTTGCTGACAATATTCTCTAAAATATTCGAAAGAATATTTCTTCGTCGATAATTGCCAGTTTTGGATTCCTTATCCGTTATTCCAGACCATCAATTTGGATTCAGGCAACTACATGGAACCCTTGAACAGTGACACAGAATTGTCAAAACCATACTAAAATATCTCGAAGAGAAACAGTATTTTTCAGCCGTTTTCTTAGACATTCAACAAGCCTTCGATAGGGTCTGTTATGAGGGGTTGTTATTTAAAATAAAAATGAAACTACCAGCTCCACTCTATCTATTTCTTAGGTCATACCTAGATTGAAGATATTTTTACGTTAGAATTAATGATTACACTTCCAACATATACGAAGTCAAAGCAGGTGTTCCGCAAGGCAGCGTGCTTGGCCCAATACTGTACAGGATTTTCACTGCCGACATGCCAACAATAAACGACGAAAATATAACTGTTGCCACATATGCGGACGACACCGCCATTCTTTTTTCTGCTTACTCTGTAAACGAAGCGTCTGAAACTGTTCAAAAACAACTGAACGCAGTTGGAACATTATGGTAAATGAAAGAAAATCAGCACATGTTACGTTCATCATGAAAGCAGGAGATTGCCCCATCGTCAATCTCAATCCAACCATTATTCCAGAATACACTAGCACTAAGTACCTCGGGATGCACTTAGACAAAAGACCAACATGGCAGCAACACATAAGAATTAAACGAGATCAGCTAAAAATCAAGACCAGAAAAATGTGCTGGCTAGTGAGTCCCAAATCGAAACTTAGTCTCAAAAATGAGGTGATTCTAGATAAAAGCATTTTAGAACCGAATTGGGCATATGGAATACAAATCTGGGGAACTGCAAGTAAATCGAACGTAGAACTAATTCAAAAATGTCAGTCGAAAACACTGAGGTTGATTGCAAACGCTCTATGGTACATCAAAAATATTAACTTACACAAAGACCTTGAAATAAATATGGTGAAGAGCGAGATTGAGAAACTCAGTTCAAGATATTTGCCACCCCAACATACACGCCATTAACCTACTGGACAACAGTGAAGATACTCGCCTATTGCAAAGGCTACATCTCTTAGACTTACCATTTAGATCTTAAGTTTAACTGAATTAATTTAATTGTAAAGTATATAATGGGTTGTCAAAAAAGTCTTGCGGTATTTTTATTGAATCAATTCGTGTGACAGCCATACATCGAACTTCTTAGTGACTCCAAGCTTCTTCAAATGGTTTACAACGGTTTGATGACTACTATGCCGGTCTCTTTCGACCAATTCAGCGATTTTATCGCAATTTTCGACAACAGGCCTTCCGGAGCATGGCGCATCTTCGACCACCTCTACACCAGAACGAAAACGTTGAAACCATCGTTGTGCGGTGGAAATGGAAACTGTATCGGGTCCGTAAACTGCACAAATTTTATTGGCGGCTTGAGATGCATTTTTGCCTTTATCGTAGTAGTACTGTAAAATATGCCATATTTTCTCTTTATTTTTCTCCATGTTTGCGACGCTATAACTCACGAACGACTTAAAAGAAACGACAATCAATCAAACACGTGTTAGCGCGTGAAATGAGCTTTCCAAAAAGGTATAGCATGACCCGATGCGACGAATAAAACAAGAACTACGCGCTTTCAGCGACTACTAGCGAAAATACCGAAGGACTTTTTTGACAACCTAATATAATATTAAGTTAAGTGAATGGTGATATATAGCACAAATCTTATACTTCAAATGACTTTATAATACCTTAAATACAAGGGACAAATTGCAATATTAGCATCAAAGCAAAACGAGAAATTAGTAGACAATATTGGGTAGTCTTTTCGTACTTCAACTTACTTTTTTATATTTATACTAATAATTTTTTTTTCAAAATTATTTTATTTATTGAAGCTGCTTTTTTTTAAGCCTAACAATAAGTTTTAAAATCTTAAATCTATTTAAAAACTAAAATAGCTCAAGCAAGTGATTGAGCTGTTTTGCTAAGACGTCGCTCTTTAATACGCAGGCATGTCTCTTCTTTTTAGGCGTGTTTGATCGCAGGAATGTACCAATCCATTAGCCAAAGGGTTTGGGTGATCTCGGAGTTTAGATATTATTTGAATTCTGCTGTCTTCTACTTCTTTCTTTGCCATAGGGAGACCAATGTCTTTATGGACATTTTTATTACGCATATACCACGGTGAACATGTAATTGTTTTAAGCATTTTCGATTGGAACCTTTGTAATACGTCAATATTAGTTGCGCATACATCCAAATCGGCTTTGTGACGGCATTATATAAAAACACTTTATTGTCTAGACTAAGTTTAGAGTTTTTTTTTTAAACAATTTAAATTTGCAGCTCTAATCTTCATACATGTTATTTGACTAAGGAGATGTTTTCTCCACGTGAGCATTCTATTTAGGTGAATACCAAGATATGTTACTTCGTTCGCTTGGGGTACTAAAATACTGTTTTTTTTACTGCCGGGCACATCTTTGGTCTTAGCGAGAATGTAATATGCTTACATTTATACGCCAGTTCGCTAGCCATTCTTCGACAGAACTTAATTGCTCCGCTAATATTCTTGATGCAAAAATTTGGAATTTGTTACGGCTTACTATAGCTGTGTCGTCCGAAAAAGTTGAAGTTAGCTCATTATTAGCTGTTGGAAGATCTGCTGTATATATGATGTATAGTTTTGGGCCTAAAACACTGCCCTGGGGTACACCAACCCTTATCTGTCGTTCATCAGATATGAGATCTCCAACTTTTACCATACATTTTCTATTTTTTAAATAAGACTATAATATTTTATACAATTCTAAAGTTATAATTTTTTAATCTTATATAAAAACCTTCGTGCCATACCTTATCAAACGACTGAGCTACATTTAGAAATATTGCTGAACAGTACTCCCTGTGCTCAAATGCTTTCCTTATCTCGTTAGTAATTCTATTTACCTATTCTATTGTACCGTGTTTCGCACGAAAGTCGAATTGATGCATAGGTATTGTACTATTTTCGTGGAGGAAAGGAGACATCTTGGATAGTAATACTTTTTCAAATACTTTTGAAAGACAGGGTAGAAGACTGATTGGTCTGTATGAAGACGGCTGTGTTAAGTCTTTCCCAGGTTTATCTATCAAGATAATCTGCGACTTTTTCCATGAAATTAGTATCCGAAATTAGCAATTGCATTGAAAAGCAAAGAGAGCACCTCTACAGCAATAATTGGTAACTCAGTTAGCATTTTTGGGGAAATTTTATCATGCCCCGGCGACTTCTTTGGATTAAGTTCTTTGATGATACCAATAATTTCAGAAGGTGAAGTTTTAAGAGACTCGAGCGATTCTTTAGCTGTGTTGGGTAAGATTGGCAGCTTAAAGTTGTTCTTTGGTAAATTGGGTTGAAATACCTTTTCTAGGTGATTTGCGAAGCAATTAACCTTTTCCTCGTCACTTCGAGCCCAATTTCCACCCAAGTCTCGTATAGGCATGTTGGAGTCAGTTGGTGGCTTCATGGACTTTTGGACTTTCCAAAGGGAATTTTGCTTGTTTGAATTCGGACACAGCTTCTTTATATACATTTCGGTGTTCAATTCTTCCTCACGTTAAGCGCGTTAACGTTTTTTTAATTTACATACAGCAGATTTTAATTGAAGCTGAGTGGAAGGGGAACGATTTATCTGCCATTCACGTCTTGCACGCCTTTTTTCATTTACAAGCATTTCTATTTCTCTATTAGAGATTTTTCTGAAACCAAGCGGCTTATAGCTTTTGTTTGATGTTGCTAAGACAGCTGTTATTATATCATTGACTTCTCTTATGCTTTTGTCGATATCTCTTCCTGTATTTATTTTGTACTTATTATTAATGTGGCTGCTGATGTATTTTTTATATTTTAGCCAATTCGTTTTATAAAAAGTTAGACCCACTTTTGGATTAAGGAATATGGGTTGTTCACATAACTTTATTATTACAGGAGAGTGATAAGAAGATAGATTAGTACATGTATCAGCTGTTATGTGCGATTTATCTATATTTTTGATTACAGCAAAATCAATTAAATCTGGTATTTTCTTACGATCACTAGGCCAATATGTCGGCTTACCAGGACATATTATTCCAAAGTTATTGTGCCTATTTATAACAGTTTGATACAGCTGTCTTCCTTTCGGATTAATAAGACGTGAGCCCTAGTACGTGTGTTTTGCGTTGTAATCTCCACCTGCTAGAAATCTTTGACCTAGTGTTCCAAAAAAGTCTTTAAATTGACTTCTGTAATTTTAAAACAAGGTGGACAGCATATAACCGTAAGGTTTAAGTCACAACACCGATTTTTTAGTGATATTGTTGTGGCTTGTAACTGTGGTGTAAAATGAGATTCTAGAGCATAGTGGTTTACACGATTTCTAATCAACACTGCCGTACCACCATGCGCTTTTCAATTCGGTTGATTTGTAACATATAGTCTAAGTCCCGGTATATTGAAATTATTTTTATTTGTTAAATGAGTTTCTGAAATAATAATTATATATATATTCTTTTCAGACAGAAATCTGACAATCTCTAATTTATGTTGGTTAACACCGTTAGCATTCCATATACAGTTATTTAGTAAGCTCATTTTTTACTTAATAAATTTTGCAGCATTTGATTTTGCGATTTTATTAAATCTTGGATCATGTTTTGCATGCTAGACATAAATTGTGTCATACACTGTGTAAAATTTATAATCATATTTTCAATACCTCCATTTGGAGGATTTAGCGGCAGTTGCATTTGCACAGTGTTGCCTTTCACCACATTTGCATAGGCTTCCTTACATATTATTATTGTTCGAAGTAGTAGGATTTGACCTTTTTTCTGAGGTTGCTATAATTTCATTACGGGGTGTTTATATCATTTGGTTACGACGTGCTTGAATGCCCTGTGACAACTTCGATTTCAAATCTTTATATACAGAGCAACCTCTGTAGTTAGCAGTGTGATCTCCTCCACAATTGCTGCACTTTTTATTTATTTCTTCTTTCTTGAGGGTGCATTTAGAAGTGGGATGTAAATCACCACATACCACACAAACACTGCGTAGAGTGCAATATGATTTAGTATACCCATATTCTTGGTAGTTAGTACATTGTACCGGACCGTTTCTTTTATGTGGTTCTTCCACAGTTACTCTACGTTGCAGCAAATATTTCAAATTATATATTGGATGTGTTTTATTTTTTTTAAGTTGATTTGAGTTCGGCATCAATTCAATTTTAAACATAGGCTGTGGTACTATGTTTCTATTAAATATATTTAAAACTGTTTTAATTCCAAAACCACAGTCTTCCAATACTTCTTAGATTTCACTAGAGTCTACGGCGGACTCTATACCCTTGATTACAACAACTAGACCCTTAGAGCTCTTTAGTTGACTATATCCATAAAATTTTTTTCAGTGTAGGACTGAATTTTTGTTTCATCTACATTGCCTTTTTTCAAAGGCACTATGTGAAAATTGTTACTACCTACAATTTTACTTAATTCAGCAACGAGACATTACTGCTACGCAAATATATTGGGGGTGGTTTGGAATTAACCCTCTATAACTCAAAACCTCCAAATTAACTATTTTTAGTGGAATCGTTTAGTTTTATGGGAAAAATATACAGTAATTATTTTTTTTTTTTGAAACTTTTTATTTATAACACATATAACACAAAAAAGGGAGTGTAGCTTACAGGCAACAATGAGTAACAGTGATAAAGAAAGTTGGCAAAATTATGAGTAAAATGGAAATCCTTCAGGACAAATGAAAGTTCTTGAAACAATTTTTGTTTTTGGTATAGCATAATGCTAACCCGCACTTTTCACACACAGCGTGTGAGTGAACCCGGCACATTTCGGGAACTTGCATCGGATTTTTTTTTCCGCCCATTGAGGCCAGTGCCCGACTTGATCTTGGGGGACTGCTTGTGGAGGCACATGTTGTGCAGGTCCCCTATGTTTCTTCGCTAGAAGCTCACCTTCTATTGATCGTCTGGTTATCAAGCCTTGTTTTGTCCCCATTTTGCATAAAGTTTCGGCAATTTCCAGACGAAAATCTGCGGATGAAATGATGGTCTTATCAGTAGGATTTTTATATTTACAGACCCTCTTATAAAGTATCCATGAGTTAGCCATAGTTAGATCTAAGTAGTCATAGAACAGGCGCATCTGCCAACGTTTACTCCTCAGTCGTATCTTGTAGATGCCCATAATGCACCGCCCATATGTCGGTTATACTCGCCAACAACATTCGGCCGTGAGATGTTTATATACCTCGAGTTCTTTTTGTCGTATCTTCGGACTTCAGATATAGGATTTTGGCCAGCAAACGTGGAAGCCAATGTAACAAGTTTGTTATCCTTCCAAGCAACTGTTGATATATCGACACCGTTAATAGTAGACACATATTCTTCTGAATATCCTCGATCTTTCTTCACTATGGCTTTCTCTGTCGACAGTTTGCAGACAGGAATTCTATTTCTTCTAATAGTGCCCAACGCAAGAATACCTTCTTTTGCTAAATATTCCAACGAAGGCAATGATGTAAAGTAGTTATCGAAATAGATCCTGTGGTTTTGTTGTCGTGGAATCATACGCGATAATCTTACTACGACGTTTGAAGATGCTCCTAAATCTGGCTCGTCGGCTCCGACAACATTCTCCTTACCTGTTTCTATCTCTGTCTTATAAGCGAAACCGGAAACACCACTCAAAATAAATAATTTGTATACCCACTTATGAGGTTTCTTAGGGTTATATCGTTTTAGCATATTTCGCGCTTTTGTAGAGCATATTTGCTCATCTACACAAACACGTATTTCTAGCGAAACTTTGGCGTATGCCTTGTTCAAGGCATCAACGACTGGACGAATTTTGAAGTTTCTATAGGCGTCAGGATGGCTCCTTGGGAGACACTTTGAGTTGTCGTTGAAATGAAGATGCTGCCTAATCTTTTCAAATTTACTAGAAGGCATAGTGTCTTGAACTACGTTTGTACCCAGGATAGAGCCCCAATGGTTAGTCACCCGAGGTAGCTGAATTAGTGACATGAGATAAACGACACCCAAAAATTGTCGTATTTCTATCTCAGATACATGAAAAGTATTGTTCACATCTTCTGTATCAAATAGAGGTTTGTCTCTTTAGAAATTTTCCTTATTAGTTCAGGTGGAAATAGATACAAGAAATAGTCTATAGGAGCCTCGAGATCCAAGATATCAGAACGCAATGACTCGTTACCAGTGAAAGCCAGCTGTTGCTCATTTAGCTCTAGATTCTTTTTCTTCCACAGTAGTGTTAGCTTTTCAGGGTTTTGACGTTTCGTAGAAGGTCCTGAGGTTTTGGAGTGCTAAGCTGCTAATCATCGGTTCTACTTCTTCCTCAGGATTGAAATTGCTATCGTCATCGCTCAAGTAGTCTACCAAATCATCTATGTCAATTCCATCTCCCAAAGACCCTTCATTCAACTCGCCAAAATCTGGGTCGAAATCAGGGTCAGCCAAACTGTCGTCGTCAAAGTCGAGACCATCTTCACTTGTAGTATCATCCTCAAGTGCACGGGCGATCTCGTTGTCTGCCAGACTCTTTAGTCGCTTGGCCATCCTAAAAAGAATAATTTTATGTAAATATTCGCAGTGTTTATACAAAATAGTTCCCATTTATGTATGATGTAGCCTAGAAGACACAATCCCTAAATACTACCTAATACAAAACTACTTAGAAAATATGAAAAGAAAAAAGTTTTATAGTAAACTTTGAACACTTACCTTTTTGATTTTCATAAAAAGAAGCACAAATAAACGCCAAAACTATTTTTTATTAAATTCTGTATTTCACCACGTGCTCACTGTTTGAAATACTTGACTTCACTGAAGAAAAAGCTTCATTGGAAAAAAGTAACGGCACTTAGTTTGTTTTGCTTATGCTTGATTAGAGGAATGGAGTGTAGACTACATTCTACATTGCTTGACAAGACGAAAAAAATTACTACGAGTAGAGTTTAGGAAGGTGAAATGGTTTGTTGCCTTAAGTCTACCATAGGTTATAGAGGGTTAACGACTGTGGTGGTACCCTTCGCATCGTCGTCTGATCTATTGCTTAGTAAGGCAAATCTATTGCCATTTAAAACTTCCGGTTTATTCTTAATTGGTGTACCGCCTTGGAATTTTTTAGCATTGACCGCTGACTTTGAAGGACTTAATCAGGGTTCTCATTTACTACTCCGTAGCAGCAAAATTTCTAGAATTATTGCTATGCTATCGCTACCGCTCTCACTTTTCCGGGAGCCAAAGCATAGTCTTAGCTTCACGATGTAAAAGAAGTGCTCTACTCTGCTTCGAGTTTTGTAAGGTAAAAAACTATAGCTGGAGCGGGAGCAAAAAATTAAATTCTGCGCTATGCTCTGGCGTAGCGGTAGCAAAAAATTGGGAGCGGTAGCATAGCAGAGGTAATGAAAATTTTCATGTGCTACAGCTCCCGCATGTGTTTGTTGTTTTTTTTTTCTTTTTTGCTATTTTCTGTCATAATATTTGAATTAATTAAATGATTCAAACAAAAAAATGTTATGCAAATCATTTTGGCACTTGATGCGTCAAGTGACTTTATAAATCTAAAATCAAATATTTTAAGAAATATATTAATAAAGTGAATTAGATTGTATAAATGAGCATCCTCCCCCGTACATACGCACGCACACCACACTATCATACCACATCAACCCAACTTCATATCATGGACACGCACCTTCACCATACTCCCTTTACAAGTCAGCCGGGCTTACAACCCACATTCAGCACTACATACACACATCCAGCTGATTCCGCATAAAACATAAAAAAAAGGAACTGCAACACACTTCGCTTTCGTTCTCCGCAGCAACAAGTACGCGTGTGCGAGCCATTTTTAATAACGTTTCATCATCCTCCAGTTTTTTCAACCTTATATACATCAAGGAAAAAGTACGCGTGTGCGATCCGTTTTTTGAACAGCGGTTTCATTATCCTCCAGTTTTCAACATTTTTTATACATATATCAAGTCGGAGTTACGCGTGTGCGAACATCTTTAAACGGCGTGTGTGCCATCCTCCAGTTTTCCAAAATTTTTCTACATATATCAAGTCGGAGTTACGCGTGTGCGAACATCTTTAAACGGCGTGTGTGCCATCCTCCAGTTTTCCAACATTTTTATACATATATCAAGTCGGAGTTACGCGTGTGCGAACATCTTTAAACGGCGTGTGTGCCATCCTCCAGTTTTCCAACATTTCTCTACATATATCAAGTCGGAGTTACGCGTGTGCGAACATCTTTAAACGGCGTGTGTGCCATCCTCCAGTTTTCCAACATTTTTATACATATATCAAGTCGGAGTTACGCGTGTGCGAACATCTTTAAACGGCGTGTTTGCCATCCTCCAGTTTCACCATCTTTTCATCCTGAGTCGGAATTCTCAGTCGATACTCATTTTACAAAGCATTTTAAATTGCACATTGAAGTAAGTCCATTTTTTCATTTTTTCCTAAAAAATTTAAGAATTCGAGGTGCGCAGGAAACAGTGAGGTTATGAATTTTATATGGTCCTTCGAGACAAAACGAACGGCACTTTGGTGAAGCGGTAATATATATATATATATATATAATCTTACTACATATGCATATATATGTAAAACAATAACAAAAAGTTTTACATATGAAAGTGAAATTTACATGGTGAATTCACACCAATCTACATATGAGAAAACAAAAAGTGCAGTGGAATAATATATACATACATCTGTACAAACTAAAAGTAAAAGTGCACAAAAAGGTGATACCCGAATTAATAAATAATAATAATAATAAAAGTTAAAAGTTAAAAGTGGGTGCAAACTAAAATTAAATAAAACCCGGGTGCGGACATTAAAACCTATAAATAAAATACGGGCGCGAACTTATAACAAACAAATAAATAACAACAAAATACAAATAAAACAAAAGTGGAAAAAAGGAGAAACAGCAGCACAATAAGCGGAACGCCGGCGTTGGAGGGAATTCCCATCGAGAGAAGAAAGGAAACACACAACCTTTGCAACCAATAATTCCCAAAGTCCCTGAGGAAAATCAGAGTGAGTGTATCCATTTCACCTTCGATTTATTTATTATATGTATCTATGTATGTATGTAACGTTGCACGAACGGTCAATTTGATAAAACCGATGGAAATCAAACCCGTTTAATAAAAACGGTTAATAAAAATTCTAAATCGGCGGGAAATTTAAGTACCGATACAAACCAACACGGTAAATAATATATATGTATATATATAACCACAGTATATATATATACATATATATATTTTAATAAATTTAACTAAATAATTTACTATTCCTTGCATTATAAGCTTACCTTCGTGTATACAATACACACAATCCACAAAAAATTCAATAAAAATTTAATTTCAAACTATTCTGGCAATACCGCTCCAGTTCACTTACTGTGAGAGGCATACTTGCAAACTATACGAACAATACCTCTTCAGCTTATTAAGCTGTGAGAGGAATTGCTTCCAAAAAGTAAGCAAAAAATAGCAAGAAGAAAATAACTAAAAGAGAATACAAACATACATACATATATACACACTCTCAAGCGGATGAATATAAAGAACAAAAGGCAAATTGATTTATATATATACACATTATACATTTACAAAATATACATACATATCCGTGTAAATACATAATAACATTTCATTAGCGCTTTATCGCATATAATATATACATATATAATATATATATATGTACATAATATTCATTTCTAAACGCGAGTACACAACCGCGAATACATAGACGCGAATTATATAGATTGCCGTTTATTTCAATGCTTGTATACCTATGAACATAGGATACAACACAAAAGAAAAAAAAAAAACAGAAACGGTGCGGTGAACCAAAAACAACTTTGGGTAACCATAGTAAATATTTTATATGCTATATACCTTTGTACATACATACACACATATATTGAAAGTCCAATTTTGGCGATTCCTAGCATTTATCTTGTTTCTCGTCACACAAGAACAAGCATAATTGCACATATTTTATTTAACGCATACTATATGCATAAAATCCACAAGTATGTACAAAGGAGATTGACCTAGTTTCAGTGCGCACTGATACAAGGGCATCCGAATAAATCCGAAAAAAAAAATAAAAATAAAATAAAATAAAAATAATTTTTCGAAAATAAATAAATAAACATAAAAAAAAAGAAGCTCGACAAACGAGATAAATATAAACGATAACGCGTTATTAAATACTTTGTCGAAAGTAACAGCTCTTATTTATTGAAAAGAGCTCCCGGTTACATACATATTGTAATAATCCAATTTTGCTGAACTTAACAACTCTTATTGATTAAAAAGAGTTTTCGGTGACACATTTTTCTATTATAATAAAATATACATATATATTTTATTAAATCAAATTTTCTAAATGAACACAGATTCAAAAGAATCAAAAGCAGAATTCTTAAGAATTCCCAAAATGATTAATGGTGACAAAAGTCCCTGTACACCATGTACAAAGCAAAAAAGGGGGAAAGACATTTCGTATATTAAATTCATTTCCGAGAGTGACAGCTTAATTAAATACTGCACTCGATTTGCATCTTCACCGATTCAGGACAACTCTGAATCGGTACCAGAAATTAAAAATAAATCTATTGACAACTTTTGGACACGCCTCCAAGCGGCATACGACGCAATAGTAGAAACTGATGATTCAGATCTACCTGAAAATTTCAAATCTTCGGCTTACGCCAAATACGAAAATTGCTTAGACCGCTATGAAGACACAAAAGCAATGATATCAGATCAATTAAAGCTTATAAAGGCAATTGCACCTACTCCTCACAGTAGAGTAGAGCTACCAAAAATGCAAGCCCAAGAGGCAAGTTCAGGCATTCATCTCAAAGTGCCAGCGTGTGATACGGAAATATTTCATGGAGGTTATGAACAATGGCCGTCCTTCCGGGACATGTTTACAGCCGTGTACATAAACCATCCAAAATTATCACAAGCGCAAAAATTGTATCACCTCCGATACAAAACTAAAGGTCAAGCAGGCGTAATAGTCAAGCAGTTCGCATTGAATGACGATAATTTTAATTTAGCTTGGGAAGCTTTAAGACAAAGATACGAAAATGAGAGAATATTAGTTGACATGCAAGTAACGATACTTATGAACTTGCCTAAAATTCAAAGAGAAACCAGTGAAGAATTCATGAAACTAGAATCCACTGTTTCAAATTGTTTGTCGGTTCTATCGACACAAAATATTCCCACTCACAATTGGGATCCTATTCTGGTAAACATCTGTATCGCCGCATTACCAGAAAAATCATTACTTTTGTGGGAGCAATCGCTCTCATCAAGAAGAAAATGCCCAACGTGGCAGCAGATGAAAGATTTCTTAACTACCCAATACGAAATTGCGGAAAGGGTAGACAAAAAAGTAGTCAGAACTAAAAACGTTCAACAAGCTTAAATCGAAGCTTCAATAGACCCCAAGCCGGAAGCAACAATAATTTAAACAGAAGCTTTTTCAAAACACAATCGTTCACATCTGAACAAAATAAATTCACGTCATGCGAACTATGTTCTGGAGGGCATAAGTTAAAAGCTTGCGAGAAATTTAAAAAAATGAATGTCACTGAAAGGAACAACTTTGTCAGGTCAAAAAGACTCTGTACAAACTGCTTGTCCCACTCACACAATCTTAATACTTGCGAAAGCAAATTTAATTGCGTATATTGCCACAAAAGGCATCACTCTATGTTACATCTCAATAACTTTCCCAACACATCTCATAGCAGCGTTTTTTCAAAAAAAGCCACGGGTTTAGTTGCAACAGCAACTCCCGAAACAAAACCTCAAGAAAATTGCCAAGAGACATCATGTTGTTCAAAGGCATTAAAAACTCAAACGCTACACAGCGAAAATCATAGTAGAGTATTACTACCTACAGCAGTTGTCTCCATCGAACATCGAGGAGAACTGTTCAAACTAAGAGCCCTAATAGACCAAGGATCGCAACGATCATTCATAGCGTCTAGGACACAAAATAGGCTAAAACTGCCAACAAAACATGCCAACTTTGAAATTACGGGAATGGGCGGACGAGTAGTACAAAACTCAAGTAGAATCTGCCCCATTACCCTAATTTCCCCCAAAGCGGATAAGCGCACTGAAGCAAATGCTATTGTCTTACCGCAACTAACTAACATGCTACCAAGCTATCAAATAAATAGCAAGCATTGGGATAAAATTTCACACCTGACTCTGGCAGATCCCAACTGCAACACGCCAGCTCAGATAGACATCCTGATAGGCAGCGACCTTATACCGCAAATCATATTAGAAGGTGTTGAAAAAATTTCGAAAACACTACTGGCGCAAAATACCATTTTCGGATGGGTCCTAAGTGAACTAGTTGCGGAACCAGTCACAGCCATGACAACTCAAGTTGAGGAAATCTCAAACGTGAGGTACTCGTTCACAATAGAGAAGATTTTGGGACGTAGAAGAACTCCCCCCCATTCCAATTACAACACCTGAAGATCAGTATTGTGAAGACTTTTACAAAGCCACAACTACTCGATCAGATAATGGTCGGTATGTCGTACGACTACCAATAAAACAACAATTTCCAGACACACTCGCCTTAGGTCACTCTCGCACCTCTGCAATACAGCAGTTTCTAAGTATGGAGAAAAACCTACTTAAAAAAGGCGAGCTTAAACAAGTCTATGATGGTGTTGTGGAAGAATACCTTCATTTAAATCACATGGAGGAAATAAGCCCATGTGAAAAAATCATAAGAGGCAAATATTACTCTTTCTACTTGCCACACCATGCAGTAGTAAAGCCTGAGAAGAAAACAACAAAAGTTCGAGTGGTCTTCAATGCATCACGGACCACGAGCTCAGGTAATTCCCTAAATGATATTCTATTTACGGGACCCACACTCCAACCAGATTTAATGCTCCTCATATTGAACTGGCGTATATACAAATACGTGTTCAATGGGAATGTCGAAAAGATGTATCGACAAATACTGGTTCATAAAGATGATCAAGATTTTCAGCGGATTATTTTCCGAAAATCTGCCAATAGTCCGCTACGCCACTTTAAATTAAAAACAGTTACTTTTGGCGTAAAGTGTGCCCCATATCTAGCCATTCGTACACTACACGAACTGGCAGAAGACACAAAGCCAGAATTTCCACTGGCAACACAAGTCTTAAAAACGCAAACGTATGTAGACGATATCCTGTCTGGAAGCCACAGTCTTCCACAAGCATACGAGACCTTATCACAGGTAATAAATACCCTCAATACCGCAGGGTTTCCTTTAAAAAAGATTACTGCCAATCACCCAAATATTTAAAAAAATATTCCTAAAGACCATTTGTTGGATACTAATTTCCTTATATTTGAAAAGGATAGTACAACAAAAACACTAGGCATCCAATGGAACGCGATATCGGACCAGTTTTCATACACGACTGAGTCCACATCCGCATTATCCGCCATTACAAAACGCCAAATTCTCTCCTCGGTGGCAAAACTTTTTGACCCCGCAGGATGGCTTTCGCCAATTATGATAAAAGCGAAAATCTTGATCCAAGAATTATGGCTAGACGGAACCGACTGGGACGAACAAGTGAAACCTCTTCGCGTAGAAAAATGGTCCCAGTTCGCTAATAATTTGAACGACATCTCAAAGATACAAATTCCACGGTGGGTAAACTATACCCCCGAATACAACGTGGAACTACACGGCTTCTGCGACGCCTCTGAAAAGGAATATTGTGCCACTATATATGTGCGTACACAAACCGATGTCGCAACTACAAGCCACTTATTAGCGGCAAAAGCAAAAGTTGCGCCTCTAAAAACGCTAAGTCTCCCACGACTTGAACTCTGTGGCGCTCTGCTACTAGCAAAGCTAGCTTCATTGGTGCAGACCCACTTAAAAATGGCGAAATATAGATTATATTTATGGTCCGATTCCGAGATAGTTCTAGCCTGGTTAGAAAAACCACCACATGCGTGGAAAACTTATATTTCTAACCGAACATCTGAAATACTTGACCTAGTAGGATCAGTCACTTAGCGTCACGTAGCCAGTGCTGACAATCCTGCGGATCTAGGGACAAGAGGATGCAAACCTCTGCATCTCGCCACCTCCACCCTCTGGTGGAATGGCCCCCGATGGTTAACAGAATCGCCCGATTCTTGGCCGCAATCGCCTATGCGAAACATACTTGCCCCAGAAAGTCGTAAAATCGACACTTATCATGCAACACTGGATGACACTGATATCCTTGAACGATTCTCATCGTTCCCCCGAGCCCTCCGGGTAGTTGCCTATATGCTCAAGTTTTTAGAGCGGCTTAAACTTAAAGTTAAAGGAGCAACTTATCATTGCGATAAATTGACGCACCAAGACTTACAAAAGGCAAAGGTCGCTTTTATCGCATCAACCCAAACGCGCTACTTCAGCCGCGATATAGAATTACTAAGAGAATCGAAGCCTATTGATAAAAAGAACTCACTCTTAGTTCTAAACCCATTTCTAGATACGAAGGGTTTACTTCGTGCGAATGGTCGGCTTGCTAATTCAAGCCTAACGTACAAAGAACGCCACCCTATAATCATACCAGAGAGGTGTCCGACTGAAGCCCCAAATAAAGAAGTGCATTTTCATGTGCAAAATCTGCACTATGCATAAGCAGAAAATGCGATCGCAGATTATGGCAGCACTTCCACCCGAACGCTGCAATTTTGCTCCGCCCTTCACCACTACAGGTGTAGATTTTGCTGGGCCTTTTATGATAAAGGCATCCATGCTAAGGTCTCCTACCCTCATGAAAGGCTATGTGGCTGTTTTTGTCTATTTCACGACAAAAGCAGTACACCTTGAGCTATGTACGAATCTGACGACGGAGGCTTTTCTTGCGGCTTTTGCTCGTTTCGTCGGACGACGAGGCTTTCCATCAAAAATCATGAGCGATAATGGTAAAACATTTATCGGAGCTCAAAGAGCTACCGAAAAACAGTTTGTGGACTTCACAAAACAAGTCTCACCGGAAATTGTCCAAAAATACGCTCCACAAGGTACCAATTGGCAGTTTATCCCCCCAAGCGCCCCTCACATGGGCGGCTTATGGGAGTCAGCTGTAAAAAGCTTCAAATCTCATTTCAAGAAGCTAGCTGGCAACTATAAATTCAATTATGAAGAGTTCTCGACCCTCTTAACTAGAATTGAAGCCGTTCTTAACTCACGGCCTCTCGCTGCACTCTCACAAGATCCCTCAGATTTTACTGCCCTCACGCCAGGGCATTTTCTTAAAGGAGCGCCCATTCTGGCCACACCTGAGCCAGGCGTGGAGTCGCTTTCCTTATTAAACCATTGGGAAAGAATTAAGATTCTCCATCACGACTTCAGTCGCCGATGGAAAGATGATTATTTAAAGGACCTCCACAGAAGGTACCGATGGAAAATCACAGAAAATGCGCCTAAGCTTGGAGATTGTGTCTTAATCAATGACGATTGTCTCCCCCCTACCGAATGGCGGCTTGGCCGCATAGAGAAGCTCTACTACGGCTCCGACGGTCATATTCGCGTAGTCGATCTCCGTACACAATCGGGAACGCTAACTAGACCGCTCGTTAAATTGTGATTTTTGCCAACCGCAGATAAAATCGAAACGTAACCGCAACCAATAAACAAGGAAATAAAAAAAAAAAATGTATGTATATGTATATATAATAGTAAACGCACCCACTATAAATAAATAGTCACCAAAAACCCAAACCAAAAGGGAAATGTCGATCCGTACGACGACTCACTCCTGCCACATTACGTGCCACTACCGGCCATATGATTATATACACATATATACATGGTAATTAAAAAAAAAAAAAAAACCTATTTCTTAACAGGTCGATATGGAAGCCGAGATGCCCAATACTCCAACGCCCTCTGTAAGTTCGGCTGTGACTGTTCCGCGCCCTAAAGCTACCCCTGTAGCAGCGCCGCCCACATTGCGGCATATTCAAGGGAATGACGCCTCAGCAACGCCAGCAGGTCGCCCAGGCACACGGGCATTGCTTAAATTGTCTGGCGCCTACCCATCTAACACGCGAATGCACCACCGGGTATCAGTGCCAGGTTTTTATGGGTCACCATCACACCATGTTCCACCGCAATGCTGGACCTGACGTTGAGCGTCGTCATCCCCTTCGCGGCAATACTGCCAGCCGACGACTCACGCGACCGCAACCGCGAAGGCAAGCCTTCCCTTCGGAGGAGTCCCGCGCCTGGCGCCGTCATCACCATACCACCCCGCATCGGAGGCGCCATCCTAGGCCGCAGGCCCGTCGTAGGACAGGTCTCAGCAACGTTGTTGCAACACTGCAACAACTTCAGAGGCTACTAGGCTAAATACTCGCCTAAGGGGGCCAGGATGTATAAATGAGCATCCTCCCCCGTACATACGCACGCACACCACACTATCACACCACATCAACCCAACTTCATACCATGGACACGCACCTTCACCATACTCCCTTTACAAGTCAGCCGGGCTTACAACCCACATTCAGCACTACATACATACATCCAGCTGATTCCGCATAAAACATAAAAAAAAGGAACTGCAACACACTTCGCTTTCGTTCTCCGCAGCAACAAGTACGCGTGTGCGAGCCATTTTTAATAACGTTTCATCATCCTCCAGTTTTTTCAACCTTATATACATCAAGGAAATAGTACGCGTGTGCGATCCGTTTTTTGAACAGCGGTTTCATTATCCTCCAGTTTTCAACATTTTTTATACATATATCAAGTCGGAGTTACGCGTGTGCGAACATCTTTAAACGGCGTGTGTGCCATCCTCCAGTTTTCCAACATTTTTCTACATATATCAAGTCGGAGTTACGCGTGTGCGAACATCTTTAAACGGCGTGTGTGCCATCCTCCAGTTTTCCAACATTTTTATACATATATCAAGTCGGAGTTACGCGTGTGCGAACATCTTTAAACGGCGTGTGTGCCATCCTCCAGTTTTCCAACATTTTTATACATATATCAAGTCGGAGTTACGCGTGTGCGAACATCTTTAAACGGCGTGTTTGCCATCCTCCAGTTTCACCATCTTTTCATCCTGAGTCGGAATTCTCAGTCGATACTCATTTTAAGTCCATTTTTTCATTTTTTCCTAAAAAATTTAAGAATTTGAGGTGCGCAGGAAACAGTGAGGTTATGAATTTTATAAGATAATAATTGAATAAATTATACATATTTTTTTATTATGTAAAATATATACCATTTTTATATTACCATTTTTTGTGTTTCTTATGTTTTTATTAACACTTTCGGCGTTATTGCTAACGCTTGCACTTAATGCACTTTTTTCGTAATTGTTTATTTTTTATTTTTGTTTTTTATTTTTAGTAAGTTTCTATGGAGCGCATCAATGCACGTCCGTTTAGATTGAAAGCTCGCTAAGAAACTACGAATATATAAATAAATAAATACAATTTGGTCGACCACTTTTTGAAATTTCTCCGCTAGAGAAAAATTCTATCAGTACAAGTCGAAACATTGAAATTTGAAGAGTGAGTGAACCATGGTTGTGCTAAACGAACTAATGCAGCATCGTCTCCATAACCTTCAAAAATTTCATTGGTGGCTTGCGTGGCTTCAGCCCTTTTTTACACAAAAATTTCAAAACGTATCGAATTTCATAATTATTTTCACTAATTTTTGTACAGCTGCAACTTTTTTTCAACTTCCCGGAATTTAATTTGTTTTTCCAAATCGATGCTCGTCTCCTTGGTTCAGTATATCTAAAATTATCTTTTAACATATAATATGTTCATATTTACGTACATACAAGGTGCAAAGTAAACAGGACTTTTGGAATCTAGCGCCTTCTGGTGGCACCATCTATACGTCGACTGGTGCGTTAGAATCTACTATCAATTATTCAGCGAGAATTTCATAATATTTCATTGATTGGAAGTGAAGCTATTGCGTTTTAAGTGTCAGTATGTTTGTGTTATCGGTGCGGAAATGAGCTTCGAACAAAGAGCCAACATTAAATTTGGTTTTAAAATTGGTAAAACTTTTACCGAAACGTTTCAATTGACGAAACAAGTTTATGGCGATGATTGCCTATCCCGTAGCATAGTTCACGAGTGGTTTCAACGTTTTCAAAGTGGTCGTGAGGACATAAATGACGATCAACATGTTTGCCAATCAAAATCCGTGATCACCGAAAATTCCATCGACACTGTGCGTGAATTCATTAAAAATCAGCCAAAATCATCATTGAAATTCATGGAAATGGAATTAAACATCCCCAAAACATCGATTTATCGCATTTTGACCGAACATTTGGGCTTACGAAAGGTTTTTATTTATATTATTATTTTACATTGTACCTAGTATATAAAACTAAAATACTAACAACAATTTTAGTCTAATTACTTAGAAGAGATACTTAAAAGCTAAATGTTAAGAAATACATTTGCTGCTATTGTTGTCTTACTAGGTCGGACGGCTTCTTGCGTTTCAACCGGATTTCTCGCCCAGCAGTTTCGATGAATCCGGAGGCTTCCTCATTAACGTGCTATCTAAGTCTCAGTTCGTGAGACCTTGCTATTTTGGAGATTTCATTTACCACTGAATTCACGCCTAGATCACGGTGTAGGTCAGCAGATCTATTGTACCAATGAGCATTAACTAAAGTCCTTAGTACCTTACTTTAAAAGCGCTGAATGCTGGCAATACAGCTTTGACTTGAGCAACCCCATAAATGAACTCCGTAGGCCCAAACTGGCTTAAGAACTTGATTGTTAATAACAGTTTGTTTTGAACTGATAGCGTGGATTTTCTGCCAACTAGGTGATAAAGTTTGCCAAATTTTATGTCAAGCTCGCTCCTTTTTTTTTTTAGCATGCTCTTTCCAGCGTAGCTTAGCATCTAAGGTGATACCTAGGTACCTAGCACTGTTATGATGTGGTATAGGAATGTTATTTACATAAATTGGACAATATGCCGGCTTTTTCAAGGTAAAGTTGACATGAACTGATTTGGTGTCGTTTAATTTTATGCGCCTCTTAGATGTCCACTTAGTGATTGCGTTTAGTGCTGTTTGCACTCGTCGACTAGATACTGAAGTTGACTCTCCATCTGCTAACAAAGCTGTGCCATCCGCAAATGTCGCTGTCATATACCTAGAATCAGATGGGAGGTCACTGGTAAAAAGCAAATAAAGCATTGGCCCCAACACGCTTCCCTGGAGAACACCTGCTTCTATCGGTTGTAAGTTTGAATATGCATCCTCTTGTTTAATGCGGTAATATCTATCTTTTAGGTTTGAAGCAATTATTTCACAAAATTGTTTGGGTAGCATGTATTTCAATTTGAGCAGTAGACCTGTATGTCAAACTTTGTCAAAAGCTTGAGACACTTCCAAAAAGGCCGCCGTACAAACGTTCTTTTAATCGATTGTATTTTCAACGAAATTAACGATTCGATTTACCTGGTCAATTGTTGAATGGTGGTCACGGAAGCCAAATTGATGTGTTGGTATTAGATTTTCATGGGCGATTATTGGTTTGAGCCTATTTGTGAGTACATTCTCAAAGATTTCAGATAAGGCTGGCAGCAGAGAAATTGGTATATTTGATGTGTGTATTGGATTTCCCGGCTTGGGTATCATTATGACTTCAGATACTTTCCAAAGCGATGGGACGTATTTTAGGCATAAAGCACTGTTTATAATGTTTACAAGTTTTTTTATACAATTCTTTGGTAAATTGCGTAATATTTTTTCAGTTATTAAATCGTACCCAGGTGCTTTTTTATCGTTGTATTCTCGATAAGATTTTTAATTTCTTTAATAGTAACTGGAGAAATACTGATGTGTGGATCCAACCAATTATTTTCACAGTTTATCTCATACCCATCGTTGGGCGTAAATGTGTTTCTCAAATGATTTGCAAATATGGCAGCTTTCTGTTCATTCGTTTTGGCCCATACAGTTTCGTTTAGTTTGAATGTTGCTACATGTTTTATTTGCTTATTAATATTTCTTGCAGCTTTCCAGAGTGAATAGTCGGTGGACTTATCAGCTGTGAGTTTTGAGAGATAAGTTTTGAAGGAATACATTTTAAACTGTTTAATTTGTGTTCTTAGTTTCGCTGTACATTAATTAAGCTCAGTTTTGAGAGCAGAGGACCTAGTTTGCTGCCATCTCCGCCGAAGCTTGCGCTTTTGATGGATACTTTCGAAGATGTGTTTTGGGTATTTGGTACCACTTAGACTCACGCGGGTATTTGTTGTACTCTTCCACGCAGAGTTTTGAATTATTTTTGTTAAATCTTCAACCTCACAGTACAACTAAATACCAGTCGATATGTGCTTAAACTTTGGGTCGACTTTATTCTCTATACTTTATATGTATACCAATTAGTGTGTTTATTACATAACCTTGGCTTGGCGGCCGAAATAAATGGCTTTTCACACAGAGTTAGTATCACAGGGGAATGGTCAGAGCTTAAATCTGAGCAATCTTTAATACAGTCTGGAAATTTCTGTCTATCTGTAGGCCAACAAGTGGGCCTTCCTGTAGAAACAAAATTACTTCCAACTGCTTGTATAGCTTTGAGAAATTCTCGACCTTTGGTTGTAGTTAAACGAGATCTCCAATGAGTGAGTTTTGCGTTAAGGTCGCCACCAATAACATACCTTCCGTCATATTTTTTTAATAAATTCATATACGTTTCTAGTTTTATGTTATGTCTAGGTGGACTATACAGAGCAATAAGATATAATGGGTGATTGTGCAATTTAACTGATTTGTTGTAGCTTGAATTTCTTCCGTCTTAATCGGATCTTCCTCGCAGTGTTCAATATTGCTTTTGATAATTATAGCACTCCGTCCTCGTGCTGAGTTTGCCGGGTGTGGTGTGTGATATAATTCATAATTTTTAAATTTTATAAATGAATGGTTCGTAAAATGCGTTTCAGATAATAGACGTATATCAATATTTCTATCGTGTAGAATAACTTCTAATTCATTTTTACTTTTGGAAAGACCATTAGCGTTCCATATCATAATTCTCAAATAGTTACTGTTCATCAATAAATTGTATATGGTACTCAAGAGCGTTGAGCCGCTGATTAAAGGACTTAAATAGTTTTTCTTGCTCATTTAATGTATCCAAAATTTGGGATTACAGACTACTTTTTTGAATTGTATTTGTATGGCCTTGTTTAGCCATTTGCGCAAATGTCAATTTAAAAACGGAAGGAAGGGATTTTACTTCTCCTGTGTTCACAACGGGTTTGTTCGTCGTAGCATTGGCATTCTCCTCAACTGTATTACCATTCTTTTTATCTATCAGTTTTTATGGTTCTTTTGCGACGACACAACCACGGTAGCTTGTAGGATGAGAATTGCCGCAGTTACAATATTTAGCAGGGTCTTTTTCAGCTTTTCTGCATTCAATAGTAGGATGTTTGTCTCCACATTTCACACACCTCGATGGCTTGCCACAGAAGTTTTTAGTATGTTCAAAAGCTTGACGGTTTGTGCACTGTGGAATTAATTTAGATGCTTTAATAGGCTCAACTTTGACAACGCTACTAAGAATGGTTTTGATTAGGTAAATTTTCTTAATATCTTCGGTGGCATCAAATGCTACTAAAATCATATCTAGCGCTTTTCAGTCTTCCATTTAAGCTTATTAATTGCATTTATGATATTAAAATCTTGAAATTTTAGATCATTTAGAATGCATTGTGTATCGCATGAGTGGTGTAAATTTTTTATCTTTATCTTTATTGGCCTATTATGTTTACTCTCGTAGCTAAACCAAGATATGTTTTCATTAGATAGGTATTTTGTTATTGTACGATAATTATTTGCATCGAAGACATTAAGTTTGTAGGCGCCGTTGCTCAAAAGTTTTATTAAAAAGTTCTTATTTATTAGATCTGTAATATTAAAATATAATTTATATAATTTGGTAGGTTCAACCATCCAAGAAGAATTATACTAAATGCTCCTTCGTTTTCGCTTACATACATAAGTATGCACTAACAGCGGACATTGCTAAAATGTATCGCCAAATAATTATGCACGAAGAAGACAGAAATTGTCAACTTATTGTGCGGAGAGAGCATCCTTCCGAGCAAATACAAATTTTTCGACTTAACCCCGTAACTTACGGCACTGCGCTTGTGCCATTTCTCGCAATGCCGTGTTTGCAAATGCTCAGTGATACCAATACAATGAAATATCCACTCGGTTCATTGGCCATGAAAAAATACTTTTATGTTGATGATTTATTAACAGAATCCGAAAATTTCGAGTCTCTAGATCTTTTGAGAAGTGGAGTAATTAAAATATTAATCTCGGCCGGATTCACTTTAACGAAATCGTTTTCGTACCATCATAAATTTTTCGACAGTAATTGCACTAAAAAGTCATTAAGTTTCAATTACGAAAATTCCACTAAAACATTATGTGCGTTATTTTAGTGATCTGCGAGCCCCTAAGAGAAATATATTGTCAGTTTCTGCTCGCCTTTTCAATCCTCTTGGATTAATAGCCCCACTAGTTACCAAAGCAAAAATCTTATTGCAACAGCTTTAGATTCAAAAATTAAATTAGGATGAGTCGATTCCATTGCGCACCGAATTTTAAAGCCAGCCATCTGCAGCTTTCAACAATTAGCATTCCTCGTTTGGTAAACGTAGAGTCGATGCTGCGTATATATACGACGCCAACCTGCTGGTGGTGTTAAATGTATGCTGCTTACTGCAAAGGCTAGAGTGGCTGCGCTGAAGCCAAATCTCTTCCGTGACTCTGAAATAGTTTTAAATTGGATAAAAACACTTCCATCCTCACTTCAAACCTTTGTCGTAAACAGAGTGTCCAAAATCCAAGAGTTGACTGACAAGTGCATTGGCGGCATATGCCAACAAAACAAAATCATGCGGATAAAGTGTCTCGGGGTTGTAACGTGGACGAAGTGAATAATTCTATGTAGTTTGGTGATCCACAGTTCCTCCTAGAAGGCCTTGCATAATGGCCAATTAAGGCCCACTCCCAGCTCTCCTCAGAGGACGAAGCATTAGAGAAGAAGAAAAATACTTTTGCACTAACTATAAATGTGAAAGATAACACAATATTGAACATCATCCAAAAATTTTCTTCCCATCAGATTTTGCTTTGTGTGGCCGCATATTTACTACGATGGATCAGACGACTAAAAATGCCCACGGAGGGAAAGGATCTGACATCTAACGAATTTCACATAAGTTTTTTAAAAATTGTTCAGGTGATTCAACATTCGGAATTTGCGAATGAAATCCAAAAACTCAAAACCGTTCTTGCAGGAGTACTCGGATATGTCACTTCATCCGAGTAGGAGGTCTCCTTTTAAATGCACTTCTCCCATATGATGCCAAATTTCAACTATTACTAAATTAAAATTCGGACTTCATTACAAGTTATTTACGATTCCTGTACTTTCGAAATCACCACGTTGAAGCAAAAGGGTTGGTTGCGCTTCTTCGAGAACGCATATGGCTGATTAATGCAAGACAAGCATGCAGTAGAAAACTTATATCGCAGATTTACCCCCCCGTGAAAACTTATATCGCAGATTTTGTGTGCTTTACCTCGAAAGCAGCGCACATAGCCTAATTCATTTGTTTTCGTCCTCGTCGTTCATTGGTCGCCGAGGGATTACCCAGAAGATATTCAGCGACTACGCCGCCAACTTCGTCGGCGCTGACCGCAAGCTGAAAGAAGCATTTCTAGCTCAGTCAACGGAAGAGAAGGGATTCGCAGCAGAAGAGGATTTAGCTTCACCGTTTTAACCCCCAGGGTGCCGCACTCCGGCGGATGATGGGAGGCCCCGGTGAAATCCGCCAAAAATTTGGTAGTTCGTCCACTCGGCAACGCTTTTCTCACCGTAGAAGAGCTGTCAACAGTACTAGCCGAAGTGGAAGCCTTTCTCAATTCGCATATACTAGCACCATTAAGCCAGGACCCAGGACGATAGGGAAGCATTAACTCCAGCACACCTGCCGATCGGTTGGTCGCTACGAGCACTGCCACCAGCACAAGTGCCAGCGGAACTAATTTTGTTGCGAGAGATGGCAACTTGTTTGCTGTCTCAAGCAACAGTTTCGGCAGCAGTGGTTCAAAACGTATCTCACGAGCCTTCAGGAGCACAATAAATGGCTACATTCGGAGCCGAATCTGTAGACCGGCGGCCTCGTCCTTGTACACAAAGACAACACATCACCGCAGCAGTGGGTACTAAGACGAGTCACCGCAACCGTAGAAGGGCATGACGGCAATGTGAGTGGCAGACGTGGCAACGAAAGCAAGTACAATCAAGCGGCCCATTCATAAGCTCGGCCTGCTGCTCATGATCCTGTCAAGGTGGCCGGTGTTCCGTCAAGCGACATCCTTTAAACATAAATGCTAAATGTTTTAAGAATAATATCAAAATAATGTAAATGAATTAATTTTATATTAAATATTTTAATTATTATGTTGAAGTTTAGTTTATATTAAATACTCACCCTAATAATACTGTTTTATATACTCACCATTTTTTACCATAACGTAACGAAATGATTCTACTTACTTCTTTTTGTAAATACATACTTATGCGTCCCGTTAGTTTAAGCCGTTAGTTTAGGGTTTAGGCTAAGTTATAAAATTCCTGGAATAAAGAATTCAGTTGTGTAAGAAGAGCAATCGCGGTCAGTCGTTTATATTTTTCGGTACAGGCAATTTAGTTTTCACGCATTCCCAAGTGAAGAGTTTTTCTCAAGCAAAGGTTGAAAATTTTCACCCCATTTAACTAACAACTGGATTTTTCAACGTCCGGCTGGCATTTGAAATCTTAATAGTATGTGGTATTTTTTTCTCGGCTGTTATAATTAAAAGAACTAAATATTTAACAACCAAATTATATTCAAATATTTTTCTTACTTAAAATATTTATGTATTCAACAGTTATTTTAATTAAGTACATATATTTTTATTTATTAATCAAATGTCCTATTCGGCCAAAATTTTATATTTTAATTGCTTAAGGTTGCCATTTAGCTTGAAAGGTGAAGAAATTTTACCTAATAGAATTTACCACAGAGCCCTGATTGGATTCAAATGTGGACACAAGTCCACAAGTCCAGTAATACAATTTTCCAAAAGTTAAAGAACGCATTGACTTCTTCGTTATATGGATCGGTGCATTGTCTAGCTGGAAAATAAAATCATCATCCATGTAAATCCCCAGCAAAATCAAGGAGTTCAGTCTCTAACAAATCAGTATAGATTCCTGCATTAATTTTATGTGGCACGGAAAATCTTGGACTTGTCATTTGATGAAAATAGTGCCCATATCATAAATGATCACTAGCTTGAACGCGTTTATGGCATACATACCTCCCGTGAACTGGAGTTCTTCGTTACAAAACTTATATTTTTCATAAAATGCATTTTGCATTTTCATGGCGTTGCTTTAGGGATGGCTGAGGCACTCGATTTTCACCATCTTTTCTTATTATTTGATGCATACGTTGTTTAGTCAAATCTATACCAAGTTCAGTTTTTATTTGCCTGCACCTCATATGAGTATTAGAGCTGTTTTCTCCTGTTATCAATGCTACCTATTACCTCTTAGTAACACCATAGTCATAAGGATTTTTCAGACAATAGGCTCTTGTGTTCCGTTATAGAAAAAATAGTTTGATCAACTTCATGTCAGATTGACTGATTCCTTTCATCAGTCCTCGCTCTAGATGAGGAGCAGTTCCACGTGATATTTTCGTATAAAATTCCAAAAATGTAATTTATTTTTGTTGTCGTAAACTTTCACTCACGTATCGTACTTACTTTAAAATTTTTATCTCCGCTTTTTTGGCTCCTACTTGTATATTTATTTGGTGCCAGTCAGAACACAAATAGTTCATTTTGCGTATACTATATAATTATTTTAAAGGTTAATTGCAATTTCCTTCATTAGAAATATCACATGGAATTTTTTAATTCTTAACACAAGCTTTTTTACAATAAAAATATGTATATTTTTCACTCAACTAGAGTTAGATTGAATTATAAGTAACGGTAATATTTCACCTTCAACTCCCAAAGATTAATATTTCATACATATTTGAAGGACTAGGATATTTTTGAGATTTTTTTGTCAACCTAATTATGACTCCCAAACGTAAATCAAATCTTTCACAGATCTCACAAAAAGCTCGGGACATGAACAGCGCAGACGTGAGCAAGTAGCACGTCAGGCAGAAGTCAGGGCTAGAGACAGCGTCAAGCAAAGCGTCTGCAAATATTTACCAAAATTCTTGGTGGTCCTTGCGGTTATGAATATGGCTCGACATTGGATTAGAGTAGCCACAGGCTCAATAAATTTTGCCGTATTAAAAATGTGTGTCGCCACTGTGGGACAAATTGGCCATTGTAATTTTAGAAAGGCTCTTAAAAATATTATTTACGTGTGAAGCTTATGAATCCCGACAATTCTTAAACCGTGTAAAAAATTACTTGCAAGGCCAAGTAAACCACAAAATAGGATCACAGAACTGCCACAATTATATTTTATGGAAGATGACGACGCGGAAACTCACACACGGTATCAAAACAGAAGCGCGAAACTGTTCTGCATAATCATAACATCTTTTTCCTTGAATTTAAGTCCATCCTGGAATATGCGCGATGATAGTTGGTTACCTTGAAACAAGTAGAGCAGCTGCTGTGGTTGCGGGCGCTAGCTTCACAGCACCGAGATACGAGTACCGAGGTACGATGACTTTCTAGTAGGAATTGCAGGCAGTCGCCGATATTATGATACCCTACAGCACCCATTCATTTAGTGGAAGTGAGAAGATCACTTCAATATCCCCCAAACCAAAGGAAATAAAAAAGTAACTTGCATGGACTCATTCAGCCGTGAAAACAATTTTAATTTGTTGTTACGCTATAGGACATTACTATCTCAATTTTTGGTAGATATACATATGTATGTATGTTTGTACATATAAAGACGGATGCGCTACATAGCTCTGAATTAGAGCAATTGCGTGCCGAGAACTACGTACACTTCCAAGACGCCCCTGCAAATGAAGGCAATGTTAACCTGAATGACTTGGGTACATGGAGATCCACCCGTCATCGTTCGTAAACAGTCCCCGCTATTTGCATCAGTATACTCAAGATGCATTTTCGTATGTACTTAATTATCAGCGGCCGAACCTATTCATTAGGATGGCATGTAATCCAGCCTGGACCGAAATAAATAAGAAGTTGATGACCGATAAAAAACCAACGGACCAACAAAAACTGGTTGGTCTTCTTTTTAAAGGTCAGGTGTTCGGTGACATACAGTGTATTATACATTCCATTGAGTGTTAAAAACGGGGTGCCCATTTATTAGTCTGACTAAAAGAGAAATTGCGTCCCAGCCATAATGACAAAGTTATTTCTGCTTAGATGCCCGACCCCAATGAAGACAAAATTACATGACACCGTCATTAAACCGTACGGCCCCTTGTATGCAGGAAGGAAAATGCACAAAAAATATCCACACGAAAACTTGAAAAAATTTTATTTAAAAACGTTAAACGAAAGTTTTATAAAATTCTTTTTAATTCAATCATAAAAGATACGAAAACGAATGAAACTGAGTACCCGTTATATAGGCGTAGGACACCCCAGGAAGGGGGACCTGGACAAAAGCTGGGTGGTCCTATATTCACCTTTGCTTTGCAAAATTTTGTACGCTCAAAAAAAAGTGCAGTTTCGTAGAAGAGGGACATACCTTCCTCTACTGACTTCGGATGTACTTGCCTCACTATTGGGCTCATCATCTAATTTCAAAAACCTCTTATATTTCTTTTCAAATTTCTTGGTAAGTTTTTATCAGCTCTTCTTTTCATATGTTCTTTCGTCATTTCTATTCCCAATTCGCGTAGAAATGTACGTCTTTTTTCGATAACTACACCATTTTCTCTCAAAATTACCATTGAGTTTACTCCAGCAATATTTAGCAAGCGAAAAAAGAGCGTCAATGGCCACCTATTGCACTTCCTTGATACGGAATACAGTTTTACCTTTTTATCCACTTCATCAACTCCACCTTTTGTTTTATTGTAAAAAGTTATAATAGCTGGTTTTCGTTTCTCGTTAGTGCTGGTGTCAATTTCAGCTGTACGATGAAGTGATGAAATCAGAACAACAGATCGGTTCTTTTTAGGTACATACGATACCAGGGTAGAAATATTTGAAAACCCAAATTGACTAGAATACTCTGGATTTCCCTTCGCAGGTTAATATTAACCTGTGAGGCACAGGTGAAAGCATACTCATGGACAAAGCTGGGTGATCTCATATTCACGGTTCACATAAAAGTAGAGTCTTGCAGCTCGGTTCAGGCTATTAAATATATACATATGCAAGTACATAGATAATAAATATAGTTTAAAAAAACTAAAAAACACGCTTTTAAAGCATATCAAACTAAAAAGTGAAAAATAATTCTTTGTATAAACTAACAGTAATATTGAAGAAAAAATGCCTGCATTATTGTGAGAAAAGCGTGGCATGCTCGATATATGAAAAATATGTCACAAAGCACCCCACGCTTTTCTCACAATAATGCAGGAATTTTTTCTTCATTATTATTGTTAGTTTATACAAAGAATTATTTTTCACTTTTTAGTTTGATATGCTTTAAAAGCGTGTTTTTTAGTTTTTTTAAACTATATTTATTTTTTGATTTTTTAGTTTGATGTGAGACACCCCAAATTTGCTAAAATGTGAACTATGACATTTAGTGTAGGTTAAGTAAATCGATAATTAGGCAGCATTTAATATCTACTCGTAACCTTTCATTGATTAATTGTTACATTATTTGCGACCAAGTTCTATTGACGACTTTACGAATTATTACTTCTTAATCGAATCATTTCTTCTAAAGCTTCACTGTTACATGGGGTTTTACCTGTCAACTTTGAACAGTCTAGTTCTTCAATTCGAATACCGTCCAAAGATCGACAACTGCTACATAAGCTTGTCCAGCAGCAAACGCTCGAGAGCCCAGATAAATTACTGCATGTTCTACTGTACAACCTTGCATCTTATGAACGGTCGGCGCCCAACTCAGTATGCTATTTAAATGTCACCAAAACTAGTTTTATATAGATGTTGCATACTTTTAAGCGCATCTTTTTGGTGTGCTGCTTAAACTTACTATCGCCTTCCTACAGTGTCGCTCAAGTATTCTAGGCAGAGAACGTATATTTATTGAGAAGGTCCAACAACGGACAAGCGTGTAAACTGTCAAAAGCTAACACAATGCGATGAGCGTGTTTCACCACAGCTAGCTCAGAAGGAGAAATGTTAACAGTGGCACGTGAACAGAGCTGAGCATTTAATGAAAATTATGCTCAGAAATATACATTGCTGTTACAGACGTATGTTGGCCTTTTGCTTATACGTTTACATGCCATCATATTAATTGATATGATTATCATTTTGCGAATTTTTATGAATACATGCAAAACTGATAACATTTTAATTAAATTTTTCTATTTTCAAAATATACATATATTTGTAGTTAATGTGTGAATAACAGTTAATTTTTAAATATTTCTTATGTTTGGTAATATAGTATAATTAATTAGTATATATGAATGTTTTTATATACATACATATATGCGATATACATCCTATGTACATGAGATACTATCATAATATCCTTAAAAACTAATATATTACAATAATATTGTATGTAATTTACATTTCTTCATTTAAATTTTCATACGCATCTACATATTAGCACATAATTACATACATACATATATATATATGTAAGTACAAATTCAAATCGTGATATTATCATTTATCAGTAAAAAGTGTGCGCGCACTGCTCTACATGTACATACATATGCATATGTGTACGGCATTGCCCAACAAATAATGTATACACAAACCAACATACAAATATGCGTACACATGTAAATATGTGCGTATGGCATTCCCCCACAAATAATGCATACAAAACATACATACTTATATGAGTTCACATGGCGATTTGTCACCCGCAAAAATTACGAATATTGTTTACAAAAACAACAATGGTTTCAAATAGCGTCAGCAGCATCACAAGTCAATATGGCAGCCAAACAGTCGATGCCCAAATTTGTAGAAAAACACCTAACAACAATATTTTCATTCATGAACGCAAGCGCACTTTCAACAGGCAAACTTGCTTCATTCATAAAAACAAACACCATTACATCTCCCCGAGCATGACTTTGCCTAGAAGCGTTTTTTCGCGACGATGTCAAAAGCTAAAAATCATAAATTGAACAACTTTCTGATGATTCTTCACAGAAAGAAGTGACAAAAGTGGCAATATAGCTCTTGTCGATTTACAATATTTGTCAATTCTAAAATATGTAAGTATTTTTCCGTGGCTCGCAAAAATCTGCGTCGATACGTATGCAAGCTCATACATATGCATACATAATTACGCTAGTTTGTTTGCGAAGCTGTTCCAGCAGCAAGGAAAGCGGTAACAATCGGCGATCCTCTATATATTTTTTTCATGCATAACCAAACCATAATTAGGACAACATAGAATGAGTGTCAATGGTGGTGCTGGTGGTAAGCGCTTGAAAAGCCGCGATGAGTATACAGGTTCGAATCTCGACAGAATTTGTTTTTTATTTTTGCCTTTTATTTTATGGCAAAAGCTAAAAATCATAAATTGAACATCTTCTGGTGTTTGTTCTAAGAAAGAAGTGAGAAAATTGACAACATAGGAGTTGTCGATTTATAATATTTTTCTAAAATATTTTTCCGTGACAAAAATCTGCGTCGATATGTATGTATTCATGCTCATACGTATATATACATATAAATTTACGCACGTTGGAAGCCGAAGCTGTTTCAGCGGCAAGGGAAGCAGTGGCAATTGGCGATCGTTCGTTTGTGTTTTCGGCACAGCTCGGATTTTCTACCAACAACACAATGTTGTGTCGCGTCAGTCTTTCGACACATTGATTCTTTGACATGAAAGCAAAAAATATGAGCTCCGCCATTGGTTGTCCGCATCAACGAAAATTTCGCATGAAGCATTGAATGTACATATTTACATACATTTGTTGCATGTAGACAAATTTACAAACATTATGCGTATGGATCTTTTATATTTGTTTACATGCAAACACAATTATATATGTATAAGCAAATGTGCGACCGCTTGGTCTTTTAACATGATATCGAAAAGTTTATTGACCAAAACAAATTTTTATTTAAGTATACAAATATACATACATATGTATGTATGTATGTCGTACCAAACCTATATAAAATGCATATTTAGGTGGTAATACAAATTTTATTGAATTATACATTTGCAAAGATTTTATGGAATTCATCGTAAAATAGCTCAATTTTAAAATATGTATATATTTACATACTTATGTGCTTTCATAACAAATATATGTACATATACCGATCTATAAATTATATGCAGTATCGTTTGCGCATAGTAAAAAAGAGAATCTGTAAGCGTACATTCCTTAACAATGGAATTATCATTGTTTTTCTCATTTAACACTGACAATGCTCAATTCTGCTATTTTCGTGTCCCCTGATGTAAAGTGGTGAAACACGCTAATAATTTTCTGTGGTGAAACACGCTCATCCAAAACAGTAAATATCCCAAAATTGAAATATCCCTAAATTTTCGTTATCGTGAACCTTCTCTATAAATATACGTTCTCTGATAAAAGCATATTAAAAACAGTGACTATGTTATTTTCAACGTGCGGCAGAAGGGTAACACTGCGATTGTCCCAAAGAATGAGGTCCAGATGTATTGAGCCGACTAATGTGTAAGTAGTAACGAAACAGCAGAGATAATCTGTTCGATTTACTGTTAAATGAAAGGCATGGATGGCATGTGAACTGTACTGATTTGGCAGACGGGTAATCGTGTAGGATTAATGTTATCGAGCGTGGTACTGCGGCAAAAGAGACATACGCACGTCTCAAGGCTTCACCGTTGTGGGCTAAGGTTGAGTGGTAACAACTAAATTTTATCTTAATTGTCCAGCTCTGCAATGATCGGGAGTCTGGACTCTTCTTTCAGAGGCTAAAGGATACTAACGGTAAAGTAACCTATGACAGCCTGTTTGGTTTTTGGTTGGAAGATTACTTTATTACGTAATTGAAATAATTCCCAGTTTAAAAGAAAACTACTCGTCAGTGGTTGTGGGAAAGAGCCATCATGGCACTCAAGAACGGATTGGTAGAAAAATTGATCTAACAGGAGAGGCCAAAGGAGAGGCGGTAACAATACCCACAATCCCTAAACTACCCGCGCTAATTTTTATATGGAGTAAAAATGAGTCATAAGAATATATTTTTGAGCTGCACCGAAATGTGTACTCTTTATTGATACTCTCAAGACTAACATATTACATGGTTCTTACTTCTATTTATACTAACTGGTATTTTTACTTATTACTGATGTATATTATATTATTTGTTTAGGTTTGTGTACTCATATATATTTTGCTTAGATACATTTCCTTAAGGTTGTTGTGGTATTCAAACTCAAGGTTGTTTTGATGCATTCTGTTTTTATCATAAGGAGTAGCTTCCTTGACTCCCGCATGTAAAGTTTCAGCTCAAATGTCAACAATTTTCTTAAAAAATGACTTTCTCTATCACAAAAATAATTAAGGCTAAACTTTAAAAGAAGCCGGAATTCACCTGAATACCCCTTGCTTCCCCCACAAACAACTGTATGTCTGTTGTTCGCCTGTGTCGAGAGTAAGGAATGTTTTTATTTACTCAGAGAATAATCATCAAATTTTGTAAATTGGTCATTTACTCATATTTAATTTATTTTGCTTCCAAAAATTTGAATAGTCATTATTTTTACTGTTAATACACAATTTATTTTCCCTAATAAACCACCGGTAACACCGCCAGGCAAAGCTAGTAACCTATAAAAGAAAGCTAAATTAAAAAGGGCAGTTCCGTTGTTGTTAGCGCGGAAACTCAAATCCGTGTTTTTTAAAAACCTTCCGAGATCCGGAAAATTAAGAGGCTATCCTCTCAGGAAATAAAATATCTGATGAATGAACCAAAAAATAAAAATCAGCAAAAGTTAAGACGTCATCAAAAGGAAAATAACATTGCATTAATTGGGGTACATTTTACAACAATCCCGATACCTGCAAGCAGAAGCAGTCTAAGAGGCAAGCTTGAAGCTGTAAACAAAGAAATACATGTTAAATATATTCATTAGTAAAAAAAAAAACAAATACATACATATGTAAATATATGTATATAAGACGAAATTATGAAAAGTAAATGAAATAAAGGAAGATGAGTCATAGGTAAAAGTTCACGCACGCGGAAAGTTCTCTGATTGCCATTCACTTGGGAGTGGCCAGAAACGATTTTTCTTACAAATGACTCAAGCAGCTCACGACAACACCAGCAGAAGGCAAACACGATTCCACAATCGACGATGGAACAGACGTTCCATTCCTCGAACATGAACAAGTTCGAATTGCAATTACCACCCTGAAGAACAACAAAGTGGTGTGATCCAATGGTTTGCCGGCCGGGCTATTCAAATACGATGGCGAAGAATTGATAAGGAGCATGCATCAGCTTCTTTGTAGAACGTGGTCGGACAAAAGCATCCCCGACGATTGGAATTTAAGTGCGCTCTGCCCAATTCTCAAGAAGACACACATAATCTGCGCCAACTACAGTGGGATAAGTCTCCTTAACATTGTATAAAAGGTTCTATCGAGCGTATTGTGTGAAAGATTAAAACTTACTGGACCTTATCAGCTTGCCTTTAGGCTTGGAAAATCTACAACTGACAAGGCAATTACTACGCGCCAAATCTAGGAAAAGACTCATAAAAAGAGGATCGACGCACACCACCTCTTCGTCGATTTTAAAGCTGCTTTTGACAGCACGAAAAGGAGCTGTATTTATGCCGCGATGTCTGAATTTGATATTCCCACAAAACTAATACGGCTGTGTAACTTTACATCGAACAGTACCAAAAGCTCTATCAGGATCGCGAAGGACCTCTTCTAGCCGTTTGATGCCAAACGAGGTTTCAGACAAGGGGACTCTCTTTCGAGCGACTTCTTCAATCTGTTCTTGGATAAAATAATTCGAGCTGCAGAACTTAATAGGGAAGGTACTATCTTCTATAAGAGTCTACAACTGCTGGCGTACGCCGATGACATCGATATCATTGGCCACAACAACCGCACCGTTAGTTTTGTTTTCTCCAGTGTGAATAAAGAAGCGAAACAAATGAGTCTGGTGGTAAACGAGGGCAAGACGAAATATCTCCTGTCATCAAATAAATAGTCTTTGCACTCGTGACTTGGCTCCCACGTGACTGTGGAACCAGTATCAACACCAACTGTAATGTCAGCCTCGAAATCCAAAGCAGAATAACTCTTGCCAACAACTGAGTAGGCAATTGAGTAGTAAAGTCCTCTCTTGATTAAAAAATACCAAACTCTATAAGACACTCTTTATTCGCGTCCTACTATATGGTGCAGAGGCATGGACGATTATATCATCAGAGTTCTGCGAAAGATTTATGGTCCTTTTCGCCACATTGCGAAAAGAAGAAACGACTAGCGCGCTGTTGTTAACTCGGCTATAACCGTGTAAGCGGTGTCTACGCCAGTAAAGAAGAAGAATAAAATGAAATGAATAAATAATTTGTGCGAAACAAGCCCAATTTTTTACGGCACGATGAATTATATTATTGTGGAATGTGTAAAAAAGACAAAGTGTAACACCAAAGCTGGAACGCTTAGTAGGCAGATTTTCCATAATGTGGACAACAAACACGAATAACAATAATGTTTCTAATAAGAATCCATACTAACAGCAACCACAACTGCCTCCACGACATAATTAGATGGAACAGAGATGGAAACGAGAAATATAAGTTTTAAATGGGTGAATATAAACTTAATTTGCGAAGGGTCTATACTAGACTTTATAAAACCACTACCCAAGTTTAGTAAAAGTATTAATTATGTTAGTTGCGATGCTGCTATCACATCAATTTCATTTTATACTAGTGGAAGCTAAACAGACTTAGTTGCCCTAACAATCATACAGAAACAAAAAATGCATAATACAAATGGTATCCATATAAATCATGGAACACTTATAAATTTGGATGCGTTTTTAAGTCGCATACATTGCACATTCGCAGACGAGCGACCTTGATATAAAATTGAGCAGGAACCGAATTGTATAATGATGTTAATAAAAAATAATAATAGGAGACGATTATGACACATGCTGCAACAAGAGAAACTGGACTAAACGACCCCTTAGAGTAGATAGATTTTACATTGGCTACACACGCCTCACCAAATCCTTTTGCGAAACCACTCTCAAGTAAACCATAGAACTCCCAAAATTATTTAAAATATCCTCAAAAATTTAATAATTTAAAATGAAGCTTATTCAAATAAACCAAAACCTAAAGATGTTGATCAATCACTACAAGTGATGACTACTTCTAGACCAATTTAAACAAATCAACCACAAGTAAGAAAAAACCAATGATTGGCTGACCAATTTTCAACCGAATAGTGTACCAAAACGAATTAACAAAACTGGGAAGAAACATTTTTAAGATTAAACGCTGATTTTTCCTACATTGTTAAATCAAA